>CAIGRL010254092.1:0-16534 GCA_903798325.1 Fraxinus xanthoxyloides | reverse complement strand
TTGGTCTCTTGAAGATGACTTTTTTGGCTGCATCTATTTTCGTTTCCTGTTTATCCTATGTTGATTCATTTTTATGCAACAAGTCTACGTGCAATACTTCATTCTGGGTCTCCGCTTATTGAAATATTTCTGTACTTTCTTCCAATGCTTCTTCTTTAGTTATCCAACCTGTAGGAAGAGGCAGTATTCTTGGTGGTGACCCATATTTCTCAGTATAAGGTACCCTCACCTTTCTTTTTGGTATTCCATACAATACATAGAAGTCAAAGGGACGCCCAGATGGTTCAACCAATAGATCCACCTCGCGGACACCTTCCAGATGCAACTGCTTCAACAATGTATTGCGCGACACTCCACTTCTTTTCTTTTCTAATTCTAAGTCAATTTTATTTTCCATGTCAGTCATGTTGTCACCCTCTTCTTCATCATGTATTGCCTGAGATGTTTGGCCTTCTTCACATTCCAGCACACATGCTTCTTCCTCACTTGCCTCATTTTCCTCATCTTCATTTTGTTTTCTTTTAAGCTCGTTGGCTAGTAGATAATTGCTAGCCACAATAAGATGTAAGGTGACAAATTAGATGGTGAGGGGTTGCTCTGGGTCCTCCTCCTCTTCAAGCTTTTTCCCTCGTTCAAACTTTGATCTTCTAGAGGAACTTTCTGGAAACTCCCCCACTGATTCGCTCATACCAGCCTCTTTATTACCCTTGAGGACATTTTGGTTAGCCATCTTAAGCAGTTTAGGTACCTTAGGACATGATGTTCCCTGTTGTTGCCTCATCATTCATCTGTAGTTTCATTGAAAAAGCCTTTGTTGGGTTCTGGTCATTTCGTTGAAGAGTACAACTCTCCATGCATTGTATTGGAAGGAATGCCATACATTTGGTTGGTGGGGATGCGACCTGAATGTTTTCCTACTATTTATCGGCCTGAACTACCCTTCAAAAGGTCGTCTCCCATAGAATGGTATGTTCTGTTCTCCACCATGTTGGGAATTTGGAGCAATGTTAGGACGATGTTGATGTTGTCGTATTCCTGGTTCGTCCTCATTCTCCTTCATTTCTCTATTGCATGTGATGCATAATACACCCTCATCCTTTCTAGATTCTTTCCTTTTGATTCGTTCAAAGACG
The DNA here is from genome assembly GCA_903798325.1 of Fraxinus xanthoxyloides. Classification (NCBI taxonomy): domain Eukaryota; kingdom Viridiplantae; phylum Streptophyta; class Magnoliopsida; order Lamiales; family Oleaceae; genus Fraxinus; species Fraxinus xanthoxyloides. Next base: position 15,401 of record CAIGRL010254092.1, on the reverse strand, counting down.
CTGGAATATGAACTAGAATCCTCTTTTCCATCATCGATGACTAACTTGAGTTTTGGCAACTTACCTTTGAAAGTAGACGTCACCATATTCACCCTGAATGGCGTGGGAAAGGATTTTCATTTTCTTCTACGTGATTCCTTTTCACTCAATGGCATCCTGTAATACATGACAAAAAACCAGACAATTATTAGTCATATGTGACCACACATTGTGCTATTTACAATATTTTTTACCCTTAATTTGTTCAGGGCCTGTAACTTATGCTTGTCACTCAACTTTATCTTTTTATCCTTATACAGCTTATCAAATATAAAGTCAGCTTTGGTCACGTCAAATGAGAACACCCATTCCTTGGGCCATTTAATTGGGCTACATTTTTATGTGTCAACATGTGTTGAAACGACTCTAAATTCCATTACGTAACAATTGATTGGTTCAGTATGCGTGCATTTGAAATTTATCATTAAGAAATTTCCACATGCTTGATATTTGAATGACCAGTAAGATATTCCTATTTAGTTATTCCCTAATTGTTGCCAATTTTAACATCAACTTTACCTTCCCAAAATATCAGAATTATATGCTCTATTTAGTATGCTCTCCGATAAGATCTTTGTTCCCACTTTAGTAGCTTATTCTCTGTTTTATAATTAAACAATAAGCTACTAATAAGAGGAGAATTAACCCCTTAGTAGCTACTGAAGGTAAAAGTCACCTTTACGTTAAAAGGTGAATTAACCTCTATTAATGGGTTGTGATGCCAAATTGATCCAGGCCATTATGGTGATGATGAAACTTGGGCTTGACCTAAACTTCTCCTTTACCATTACCTATTAACTCAAAAAGTAGCCTATAACCCAGCCCAAAAATAAGGAGGCATGTATGCTGCTTTGGACCCTAATCACGTATTGATATCAACATTGATGGGAATGAATATAAGTCTTGAGGGGTTGCCTTAATTGATGATTTTTCATTCGTATCTTGTAGAACTCACTGGTTTCTCTCTGAATTTTTCTAGTTCCTTTCGTCTTCATTGTGCTATCTCAAAACATCTGGTTTTGGGGTGATTCTTTGTAAATATTGAGTCTAAGTGATTCCTAAAGTGAAGGAAAGAGTTGATATCTGTGTAATATCAATTTTCTCCATTGAAGTAGTTGCGATTCATTTTTTAAGGGTTAAGGTTTAAGGCTTTTTCTTTTGTACACAGGGACAGAACCGGAGAAACATGTTGTGGTGGGCTAAAAGTTAAAAAAATATCAACGAACTCATGCAAAAAGAGACTCTATGCCATTATATTTGTGACAAAGTGGATTTCAAACAAGAAAAATATATCAATCCTAAGATTCTACTAGACCTTCTTAAATTATTTTGGTGAATTGGGTTCGACCCCATGACAAAGCAATTCTGTCATTGACTTCCACTCCTCCCAATGTACCTATTGTGTCCTTGCCTTCGGTCAATAGTTTGGCGAATCTCACCACTTATTTCGAGAAACCACCACAGCATAAGCTAAAAGCTGACTTTATTACCTCTTCTCCAACAAAAGAACTTTAGAAGTGATCTCGGTAGGTCCAAAATATAGGGACCAACAATCTTCCACCACCAGCTATCGGTTAACGCCCTGAACCACACACAGTAAGACAATCAATTAATCCTTCTTGTGCTTCAGGTACTACCTATGCTCCTAGGTCCTATGCTGTAGTTGTCAATATCAGACTTATTGTCACTCAAGCTGAACGGAGTCAGAAGAAATCATTTGCTACTATTCTTCGTGCTCCTCAGGATTCTAGAGATCACAGTTTGGTTTCCAAAGAGCCATACATCCATCATGGTGAGCCGCTACATTTTTTGAAGAGTTCGATGAGCAATTTTCGACTGAGACCTACAAGTTCACACTTGTTGGCAAATTTGTACATCGCAAACCTTCCATGATCAAGGTACATGAAAATTTTACGCATTTTGGATTTATTGGTGATTATGTGATAGGTCTTATTGATGATGCACACATTATAATTCATATGGCGCATGAGGATGATTATTCACGATTATTTCTCAAACCCACTTGGTATATTGATAGCTGTCCTATGTGGGTCTTTAAGTAGATCCCCAACTTTACTCCACAACATGAGGCTCCTGTTGCTCCGATCTGGGTATCGTTTTCCTTACTGCCCATTCATTTTCGAGCTAAGAGCACATTATTTGCTATAGCCAAAGCTATTGGACTTCCACTTTGTGTTGGAGAAGCCACTTCTGATCTTAGACGACCAAGTGAAGAGAGGGCAAGTATTGAGGTCGATTTTGAATGTAAAATTTCCAATTGAGTGTGGATAGAAAGGGAGAAGATGAGAGAATATTGGCAGCCTATTGTGTATGATAAACTACCAAATTTTTGCTTTCATTGCAAACATTTGGTCATCTGGATGTGAACTATTCTAGTGGCTCCCATTCTGCCCTACCGTCAGTGATGCTAGGTATTTCTGACCTAAATCATTGGCCTAATCCTATTTTGACCAAAGAGAAAAGTAAGGGTAAGAATGTTATGGCAGCACATTGCATGAGGTGGAGACCTACTAAGATAAATCAAAGGAGACAAGATAGTACATTAGAAATGATTTCTCATTCTATTCTTCAAACTTTTACCACTATTGCTCCGATTATTCACGTTAATACAGTTACTACATCATAGACAGTTGCTATGCATATGGCTCCTAGTCTTTACACTGCCCCCACTTGGTTATATTACTAGCTCTCTACCATCAGATTATTCTACAGTTGCCCCCTTTGTCGTGGATATTCAAAGTCGTCATGTTATTACATCAACTTCTCATTTAGCATTTAAGTCTCTGGACCCCATCATTAGTGCACCTATGATGGTTAGTTCTACATATTTTGATCCTCCCTTGGTAGATATGTTAAAGAGGCCAGAGGGTTTTATGGAGCCCGATGCTCATGTTATCTCTGCACATTGTCAGCTGAATGTGGAGGATTTCTTATCTATAGATCAGTCCGATTCTGATATTTTTTCTCATATTGAAGTTCATCAACAATGTCCATATCGTCAATCTTCTGCTAATGACTTGGTAGGTATGACTAGTAGGACAGAAGATGACGGTTTTATCCATGTTGGTTGAAAAAGAAATCGAAAGACACCAATACTTCAATTCCTAAGATGATGGCCAGGAGTCGGTCACAAGATATCTAGATAAGTACCATCATGTGGAATGCAAGAGGTATAGCTAGTGTAGCTACTCTTTGACACCTGAAGAGACTTATACAGCTTCATCATGCTTATCTCTTAGTTATATTTGAGCCTTTTATTTTTCAGCATAGATTTGCATATATTCGACGATAGCTGCACTTTGACATGTGAGTTCAGAATGAGCCGAACAAGATCTAGTTTTGTGGAATGCATGTACTACTGTTACTATTATTGTTGATCTTTCCTAGTTCATTCACATTAGAGTTGAGGATCCCAGACTAGTGTGTCCCATATATCTGACCTTATCTATGTGTCATGTAATGTAACTATCATGAGGGATTTGTGGGAGGGTCTTCACCACATTTCCCTCGATATAGACAAGGGTTTGTTGGGAGTGATTTTAACGTTATTACACATGATGGTGAGCATACTAGTTATAACACTCATGATTGAGGCACTATTGTTTCCTCTGATACGATGTTAGATTGTAGTTTAGAGATGCTGGTTTCTTTGGGAATCGATATACTTGGTCCAACGGTCGAGTTAGAAAGAGATTGGATAGGCTACTCATTAATTCTACAGCTGCAGTATTCTGTCGACAGCTTACACTAAGGCACTTGAATTGGACTTCATCTGATCATTCGCCTTTATTACTTTAGTGTGTTTCGACGATGATTTGGGGCCTAGACCTTTCAGATTTCTCAATGTTTGGACCAAACATCATGATTTTTCATCCTTTGTGGCTCAAAAGTGATCACTCCCTACTTATCTTACGGGGATGGATGCTCTTTGGGAGAAGTTCTTTAGGTTGAAACAGGGATTGCATTAGTAGAATCGACATGCGTTTGGAGATATTTTCCAATGGGTGTGTGATGCTGAGGATATGATGGATGAAGATGATATAGTATATGATAGAGAACCTATACCGGAGCATCCTGACCTTTTACATTATGCTCAAGCAGTTTTGAACTGGACATTGTCTATTGAGGAAGGTTTTTGGAAGCAAAAGGCCGGTTCACGTTAGGTATGTGGAGGATATCACAGTACTCGCTATTTTTATGTGATGGTTCAAGGATGTAGGATCAAATCGTGTATTAGGTCCATCAGGACGCAGACATGGATAATTTTAGCAACTCCTGTTGACATTCAGACTTCAGCTATTGTATTATACTAGGATCTCTAATCTGCTCCTGCACAGGCTTTGGATCCCATTCGTTCTGATATCATCCTCAGGCTTTTGACGGAGGCTGATAATTTGACACTAAACTGCATCCCTTTGATTTATGAGGTTCGGGAGGCGGTGCTTAGTATAGATGCAGACAATATTGTTGAATCGGATGGATTCTCATTCCTATTCTTCCAACATTGTTGGGACATTATTCAGGACGATGTATATAGGGCAACCTTGGATTTCTTTTACGGCGGCCATCTTCCATGGGGTTTTGCTGCTATGACTATAGGTTTGCTCCCTAAGAGAGATGGTGCTTGTAGATGGACTAATTTTAGACCTATCAGCTTATGTACAGTGTCCAATAATTTTATTACCAAGCTTTTAAATGCTAGATTGAGTACATTGTCACCGCGTATTATCTCTCCACAACAGAATGGGTTCATTCCTAGTCGCCTATTTGTTCAGAAACTTCTCTATACTTTAGAAGACAGAATGCGAGGTGGAAATGCTATGCTAAAGATAGACATGACTAAAGAATATGATTGCATGGATTGGAACTTCATTTATTCTATATTAGAGGCAATTGGATTTGATCGGATCTGGATCGATTGGATTAGGAGGTGCATCTCGGAGTGTCATTTTTATGTACTCCTAAATGGTCGTCCTTGTCGTTTTTTTCAATCCTCACGAGGGCTCAGACAGGGAAATCCTATCTCACGTCTGCTCACTCAGAGGTTTTAGGAGTATCTCAGAATGTGTTTTCGACATGGAGGTAGTACTCTTGTCTCACACATTTCATTTTCTAATGATATAACATATTCACCAACAATCAGAAACAGTCTATCACGAGGATTCTTGGTTGTCTGGAGCATTATGAGGGGGTCTCTGGTCAGCTGGTGAACAGGGAGAAGAGTGGACTCATACTACCTAAATGGGCATCTATTAGTTAGGTTGGACGATTGGAGATTTTGACTAGTTTTCGATACCAGTAGTCGCTCACTTATCTGGAAGTCCCCTTATTCAAGGGGGCTAAGAGGAGTTTTATTTATGATGACCTTATCCAGAAGGTTAGGAACACGATCTCAAGTTGGGCTTCAAGACTTCTATCATATGGGGGTCGTANATTTCATTTTCTAATGATATAACATATTCACCAACAATCAGAAACAGTCTATCACGAGGATTCTTGGTTGTCTGGAGCATTATGAGGGGGTCTCTGGTCAGCTGGTGAACAGGGAGAAGAGTGGACTCATACTACCTAAATGGGCATCTATTAGTTAGGTTGGACGATTGGAGATTTTGACTAGTTTTCGATACCAGTAGTCGCTCACTTATCTGGAAGTCCCCTTATTCAAGGGGGCTAAGAGGAGTTTTATTTATGATGACCTTATCCAGAAGGTTAGGAACACGATCTCAAGTTGGGCTTCAAGACTTCTATCATATGGGGGTCGTATTACTTTACTGAGGTCAGTGCTCTCCTCCATGCTATTATACCTTCTTCAGATCATGCAGCCTCCTAAGATTATCTCGTAGAAGCTAGAGACTATCTTTGTACGATTCCTGTGGGATTCCAAAGAGTAGGCGTGGTGTTTACATTAGTGGAACTGGAAGGAGATTTGTCTTTCTACTGATGAGGGTGGTCTAGGCTTTAGGAGATNTCTGGAAGTCCCCTTATTCAAGGGGGCTAAGAGGAGTTTTATTTATGATGACCTTATCCAGAAGGTTAGGAACACGATCTCAAGTTGGGCTTCAAGACTTCTATCATATGGGGGTCGTATTACTTTACTGAGGTCAGTGCTCTCCTCCATGCTATTATACCTTCTTCAGATCATGCAGCCTCCTAAGATTATCTCGTAGAAGCTAGAGACTATCTTTGTACGATTCCTGTGGGATTCCAAAGAGTAGGCGTGGTGTTTACATTAGTGGAACTGGAAGGAGATTTGTCTTTCTACTGATGAGGGTGGTCTAGGCTTTAGGAGATGACAGGATGTGGTGGACACCTTCTTTATGAAGCTCAGGTGGTTGTTCTATTCTCAGAGATCTCTTTGGACCTAATTCTTACGAGGCAAGTATTGTACAGGGACATACCCTTTATTTACAATAGTTCATTATTTAGATTTTCCTATTTGGAAGAGGCTGAAATTAGTTGGGCCCCGAACAGAGCCATACATTGCATGGCACCATGGTGTAGGTTAGATTTTCTTTTAGTATGATTGCTGGATGGGTGAGACCACATTGGCATCCCTATTTCCACACCGACAGCACACTTCTACGAGGGTACAAGATTTCTTTTATGATACTCGGTGGAATATTGGAAGTTTAATACTGGTTCTCCCTTCTCTTATGGCATAGTAGATATGGGCTATACCTTTATGTGTAGATGCCCCAGATCGAATTGTTTGGTAAAATACATCGGATGGTAGCTTCGCTACCAAGTCCTCATGGCAGCTCGTACGATTGGGATGCCAATATCAGGATTCATACCTATTACTATGGAGCTCCATTTTGCCCGTCAATATCTCATTCTTTTGCTGGAGACTATGGCAAGACCTCATTCCAGTTGATATGGTTATTCAGGGAAAATTGGATGTCAATTGGCTTCTCGCTATCAGTGTTGTTCTGAGATTGAGACTATCAATTATATTTTCACTGGCAGTAACATCTCCAATTAGGTATGGCAGCATTTTGGGGCTATTTTTCAAATACCTATGAGTTCAAGAGATAGAGCCAGATAGAGATTCCAGATATGGAGGTATTCTGGACAGTATCTTAGTTGTGAATACATTTACATTATCATTCATCTACTGATATTTTGGTACACGTGGACTGCAAGGAATGATGTACAGCACAAAGAGATTCGCATAGCTACCAGACATATCATTTGGAGGGTCTATCGCATGATCTCTTTTTTCATATGGGATGACTGTTTCGAGTGGTGCATTGTCCAGGGGATTTTTTTACTTGCACCCATATTTGGTATTTTTATGGACCCCTTTCCCCATCTCTCCCTATTCTAGTTTGGTGGCGTCCTCCATCAGTCGGATATGTCAAGATCAATATTGATGGATGTATCAGGATGGTTTTATGAGTGGAGAAGACATCATAAGAGACCACGCAGGATACTATATCAAGGTTTTCTTAGTTTCGTATGGACCCTGTTTGATATTAGAGGCAGAGCTCCGAGCTATTCTTGATGGGATTTTACTAGCTCATGGACTCGATTTTTCAACGATTGGGGTAGAGTCTGATTCTACAGTAGCTATTCACTGCATTACTAGTGGAGTAAGACCATGGGCTAATCAGGGCATACTCAGACGTATCACGGACATCATATCCTTCGACAGAGATACAAATTCTTAGATACACAGAGAAGGAAATCAGCTTGTAGATGCTCTTACTACGGAGGGTTGGGATCATCGATGATTCCAGATTTAGGGACTACATGACCTACCACGACATATTAGGGCACTACTATAAATTGATAGACGTTGATTGCCTAGTGCCAGAGTTTGATTATTTATTTTTATTTCCAATTCTTATTTTTGCATTAATTTGTACTAGTTCTCATTGTAAAGGAAGTAGTACTTCTTCGTTTACTGCTTTAATTTTCACCATTTATTTTCACTGTAAGGGAAGTAGTACTTCCTCATTTATTGCATTCACTGTTATCATATAACCACATATTCCTCCGCCACAAGTGAGGGCAGATTAATAAAATTTCGGTGGTACCACCTTCCTTTAACTAAAAAAAATAAAAATAATAATACTATGTGCATACTTCTGTTTAATTATGTTTTCAATTAAATTGAACTTCGTGTGCTTATTTGATAGACCCCAAAGAAATTTACGCAAGGAAGAAAGAAATGAAGCAACCAATGCAACAAACTAATCTTTTCCAGTTAGTTAGCAGTTAGTTAGGAGGGTAATTGAGTCATTGAGAAGGATTGCAAATAAATAGGGATAGGAGTTTTTCTATTGAGTCATTGGGAGAGTTCAAGCCTTTCAAATGCCTTGGAGTTGTTCTAATTTTATTCTTTTCTTTCAGTAAATCAAGTCTCATTTCTCTGTTAACTCTCGTTTAGATTGCAAGCTCGGTGATTACTTCTAGTTGCAGTAATAAAGTTCCCGTTAACAGTGTACAATCTCTCTCTTTGTGATTAATCAGGGTTGGTTCCAGTTCAGGTAGAATTTAGTAGTACCTTGGGAGAGAATTGGACCTCTCGAATGTCCAAATATCCTTTCAACTTTCTTCCTTAATTCTAAAATACAGGGATACAGTTTTATAGATTTCTGTTGTCTTCGTGCTATCATAATTCTACCAAGTATAGTGTTTTTATACTACAAATTCCAATTGCCTTCATTTGGTTCTTCCCTTGTCTTCATTTCTGTATTTGATTTTGAGATTGAACAACAACTTCAACTGGATTCTATCAAAATGGTATCAAAGCATCGGCACTGGGACATTACATCTGAGGAAGAAAAGCAATTAGAAAATAGAACTAATAATCTGGAAGGAAGAATTGAAAGAATGAATTTAGAAATATGAGGGGAATAACATCACGTTTGAACACTGAACTTCCAAAATTTTCTTGTGCTGGTTAAAAACTCCAAAGGATAACTATCACATTTGAACTTGGGGTTTTTAAAGGAACAGGGGAATTCCCCCATTTAGCACCAAAAATGAGAAGAATCATTGTTCAATAGAAATTTTCAAAGGCAATACCTTGTGAGTTTTCTAAAACTATGACTGCTGATCAAAAAACTCAATCTAATGAACTTGCCTTACCTCTAATATTCTTCATTTATCTGATCAAGTAATAAGAAACGTAGGGAAGATTAATAATGCTAAGGCTTTGTGGGACAAATTAGAAGAACTTTACATGGTTGAGTATTCACCTAACAAATTGTTCCGTCTAGAAAGATTTTTTAGTTTAAAGATTGACTTGTGTAGAGACTTAGATGATAATCTTGATATCTTTAATAAATTGATACTAGATATTACAAATACTGGGACAAGGTATCTAGGGAATCCAAGGTTATTATCTTTCTTAACTCTATACCTGAGGCATATAAAGAGGTCAAAACTACCATCAAATATGGTAGGGATACCTTAACTCTTGAGGTTGTTATAAAGTTTTTGAAAAGCAAAGAATTGAAACTTAATTTGAAAGGCATGGGAAGGAATTTGAGAGTTTGTTTGTGAGAGGTAGAGCACTTACTAAGCAAGGAAATAATTAGGGCAGTCACAATCATCAAGTTATAACTGTAAGAAGAAAGTGTTGACCAATGGTTAATCTAAAACCTCGAAGTTTTGATTATAACAAGCAAGTTGGTCATATTTACTAATGAGTTGAATTCTAGTGATTATACTTGTTCAATTAGCACAAAAGAGTATCAATCTATAAGCGTCAAAAGAGCAAAAGTTATCATCACAAATCAAACTCTTGAAGAAAGTCAAAGATCGAAGCCAAATTCACGAAATCAAGAGCTAAACTTTGGAGCAAGATCAAATAATTGCTTTCTTAGCAGAAAATGTAAACACCTCGGTATATGGTATGAATGACTGTAGCTCAAAATCATCCCATACATTAAAAATTGATTCGAAAATGACATTTTAATCAAGTGAAAAACGACTTTTAGAAACTAACTTTTGGACTTGTAAAATAATCTTTCATCTTAAAAAGTTAGTGAAAAATGCTTACCAAAAGACCACACTTTTCAAAAATCACAAAGCAAAACAAAAGAAATCAAGAAAATCGACCACCACCGCATGGGGCGATTAACCGGCCGAAGGGGTAGTCGATCGGAAATTGCTTTAACGGTCCAGTTTTTGACCGTCTTGACATCTGATTTTTCCATATAAATGGTCGTTTTGCTCATCTGGAAATTGGCGATCGACCGACCGGTCATCCGATTTGACAGAAAATTTGACCTTTTTCACCTCTATAAATACCAACTTCTCATTTATTACAAGAATTTTAGAGCATTCAATAGAGTTTCTTGTGAGCTAAAATTGTATTGATTTCTCACCTCATTTATTAACTTTAAATCATTTTATCTTTGAAAAACTTTTAACTGATCTCAACTTTGAAAATCATTTCACTCATTAAAGTTTTTCAAATCTAACTCTTGAGCTTCATTCATTACCATCTATCAAAGTGTTAGCCTACTTCTCTTCTTGTACTCAACTTTGGAACCATCATCTATTAAGAAGAGAAGATTTCACTTGTGAAATTATTTTGAATTGTGGGTCATGTTGAGGTCTCGAAAAGCTCAACGTTGTTAAAGGATTAGTGCTTCTGGCTTGTAAGTCATCGGAAGCATTGTAAAGGGTTGGATTACACCAAAATTCAATCAACATAGTGGAAAAGGCCTTGGTCTTGCCGGGGAGGTCGGTAACGGTGGACATAGATCATTGCTTTGGATCAAACTCCATAACTATATCATTTGTACTATCTATCAATTTTATTTAATGTTTTTACTTTGTGCAAATTAAATTGTTGCACTTACTTGCTTATTTGTGTTTAGTTGTCTTCCATTATTTGCTTGCTTATTAAATTAAAACTTGAGTTATTAATGAAAAAGCTTTTATAACCAATTCACCCCATCTTGGTTAGCCAATCTTGGCCTTTCAGAAAGGAAGAAGGAAAGTATAGGATAAAGTCCAAATCTGGGAATATTAAGTGTTATGATGTGGAAAGAGAGGACTCTTCATAAAAGATTCTTATAAGAAAAAGAGTGAACAGAGAGAGACAAAAGTGGATGAAGGAAATGTAGTTGAACATTAGATGCTAAGATTGTGGATTCCTATGTTGTTACAGAATCCACTTTTGATCTGAATACAACAAATTATGCAAGTAATAGTGATCAAAATCAAGAGTTAGTTTTGGATTATGGTTACAGTTTTCATATGACCTCTAGAAAATCTTGGTTAGAAGACTATGAGGATCTAGATAAAGGAGAGGTTGTGATGGGCAATAATGCATCATATAGACAAAGGAAGAGTGTTTCGAGTTATGCATTAGCGAGGGATTTGACACTTTCACCCATCGTTTGTATTACCTTTAACTCCCCTTCCTCATCTCTCCCGTTCAAGTTTGGTGACACACTTCATTAGTCGGATCCGTCAAATGAATCTAATGGATGAGTCAAGAATGGGTTTACGAGTGGGGGAGGCATCATTAGAGATCATGCAAGTCAATGTATTAGGGCTTTCTCAACTTTATACGGATTGTGTGATATTAGAGGCAACGTTCAGGGCTATTCTAGATGAGATTTTACTAGCTAGATAATTGGATCTCTCAGACATTTGGATTGAATCAGATTTTATAGTGGCTACTCACCGCATCACTAGAGGAGGATGACCATGGGCTATTTAAGGCATCCTTAGACAGATCATAGATATCATATCATTCGATAGAGACACAGTTCCTACCTCTATAGAGAAGAAAATCAGGTTGCAGATACTCTTGTTACAGAAGGTTAGTACCATCGGTGATATCAGATATACGGAGCAACTGACCTACCACGACATATTAGGACACTCGTATAGATTGATTGGACTGCCCAACAATAGAATAGGATTTTTTTATTTTTTATTCTTAATTTTGTTCATTATAATTTATTTTCATTGTAATGAAAGTAGTACTTCCTCATTTACCATTTTTATTATTTCCTCATGTAAACACGGTATTTCCCCACCACAATTGATGAAATATTAATAAAATTTTGGAGGTACCGCACTCCTTTAACCAAAAAAAAAAAAATCTACCATTATTTAGTGTGGAAATAGATACTTTCTATCCTTAATTGATGTTTTTGGATTTATCTTTTGAAACAAAAATCCGATACATTTGAGAAGTTTAAAACCTGGAAAATTTTAACTGAAGATCAAGTTGGTAAAAATATTAAAGTTTTAAGAATAGTTAATGGTCTAGAATTTTGTAATGTTGAATTTTATTAACTTTGTAAAGATGATGGGATCCTTATGCATAAAACTATTCCTTACAACCCTTAGCAAAATGGTGTTGCTAAGAAGATGAATAGGACCATATCAGATAAGGTAAGATGCATGATGATCAGTTCAGGTGATCTAAAACTATTGTCAGTGAGCCCGTTATGATAGTTGTAAATATTGTGAATAGAACTCCTACTAGTTCCTTAGAGGAGAAAACTCGAGATGAGGAAAACTATGAGAGTTGGCTATTCGGCCTACTATCACCAAAGTATAGGAAAACTTGAACCTAGATCCCAGAAATCTGTATTTATGGGATATCGTGATGGGTGAAAGGGTACAGACTTTGGTTAGAGAGAATAAATGCTATGAGATGATTGAAATTTATTGAAAATTATATGCCTTGTCTGGGTGATAAGTCCCTTGAGGACGCTCATGTGAGTGAAAAACGAGGATATGACCAAGCTGTAGGTAGAGCTTAGGTCCTTCCCTGAATTCATCAATGAGGATCAAGCTGGAAATAAAGGCGGAGATGAAATTGAGAATGTTTCTGATTCTGATGAGATTAGTGAAGGCATTGTTCAATAGGCTGTTGGTGTTATTAGTTAGCCGAGGATAGGACTAGAAGAGAAATAAGAGAACTTGCTAGGATGAGAGATTACTTATCCCTAGCTGTCTTATCATATCAAGATTTGTCTTTTAAAGATCCTTAATCTTACGAAGAGTCTGTGAGTTGTCTACTCTCTAAAGAGTGGCAACTTGATATGGAAGAAAAAATGAAGTCTTTTTAATGAACAATACTTAGAATTTGGTTCGTAAACTAGAAAATAAGTTTTTGGTAGACTGTAAGTGGATTTATAGTATTGAAGTGGAAAATTTTCCTAAGCAACCTCTCGGATTTAAAGCCAGATTAGTGGTAAAGGGATTTACTCAAAAGTCTGGCATTGATTACAATGAAATTTTCTTACATGTTAAATATATTACCATAAGAGTCGTGCTTGCTTTAATTGCTTAATATGACTTAGAACTTGAAAAAATGGATGTTAAAACTACCTTATTACATGGTGACTTTGATGAGACAATCTATAAGAGTCAACACAGGGCTTCATTGATAATAAAAGGCATAAACATGTCTTTCTTTTGAAAAAATCTTTATATGGGCTAAAACAATTACCTGAGCAATGGTACAAGATATTTCATAATTTTCTATCATATGTTAGCTTTATGAGAAGTTCTTTTGATCATTATCTTTATTTTTGAAATAAAAAATAGTAACTTTGCGATTTTTTATTTGCTTTTGTAAGTGGAGATATGTTGTTAATAGGACAAAATATAAGTGATGTTATTGACATTAAAAGATCTTTAAGTGATGAGTTTGAAATGAAAGAAATATGATGTGCTGGTAAAATTTTAGGCATGGACATTAATAGAATTAGATCTCAAAGGACTATCATCTTAACGCAATCTCATTATGTGAAAATAGGTGTTGTCTAAATTTGCCATTCATGAATCTAAATCTGCTAAATTACCACTTGCTTGTAATTTTAATCTATGCAAAGATCAATGTCCTCATGATGAATTTGAAATTAACTATATTCAAAAGGTTCTATATGCAAATGATGTAAGGTTTGTCATGTATACCATGGTATGTACATGATGTTGCCCATGCTATAAGTACTTTGAGCAGATTTATGGCCAATCCTGGTCCAAAACATTGCACTGCTTTAAAAGTGGTTATTAAGGTACCTAAGAGGATGTTTTGACTGGTATTTGTGTTTTAAATCCGGTAACGAAGGAGTTATTTTAAAATGGCTCGCAAATTTTGACTATGCTAGTGATAAGGAGAAAATCAATCACATCTTATATGTTACTTTGTGTGATACTTGTATAAGTTGGAAATCACAACTGTAGTACCATAGAAGCATTATATGTATCTGCTAGTAAAGTCATTAAAGAATCTAAGGTTTGTTGAGTGAGTCAAATGAATTTGTTAATCCCATAGTAGTTTATTATGATAGTCAAAGTGGCATCCATTTATGCAAAATCCAAATTTTTTATAAAAGAACTAAACATATAGATGTTAGGATGCACTTCATTAGAGATATAATTCAGAAGGAATATATATTACTTGAGAAAATTCCTACCTAATTCAATATTGCTCCCATGGGGACAAAGGTGCTTCCTCTTAACAAGTCTAGATCCTGTTTACAAATGTAAAGAATTGATACTTGGTAATTTTTGTGATGTTACATGTACAAATAACCTGATGTTGGTTATCAGTGTGGAACTGTGATTCTCTTATGATTCTTAGTGTTCTGAAGTGGTTTTTTTTTATCATTGGCATCAATGTAGAGATTTGTTGGGAAGTGATGCCAAATTGATCCAATCCATTAGGGCGATGATGAAACTTGGACTTGACCTAAACTACTACTTTGCTATTGCTTTATAACTCGAAATAAAATAGCTCATAACTTGAGCCCAAAAATAGGTAGACACGTGTTGCTCTGGACTATTGATCACTTATTGATATCAACGGTGATGAGAATGAATATTAAAGGGTCTGAGTTATTGCCCTAATTGGTGATTTTCCATTCGTGTATGTAAAACTCTCTGGATTCTCTTTGAGTCTTTTTGGTCCCTTTCATTTTCATTGTGTTTTCTTAAGACATCAGGTTTTGGGATGATTCTTTGTGAATATTGAGTCTAAGTGATTCTTAGAGAAGGAAAGAGTTGATATCGATGTGATATCATTTGGGTCAATCGATGTATCAGTGGTTCATTTTTTGAGAGTTAGGGTTTGAGCTTTTTCTTTTGTACAAAAAGGTACAATGATACTGAACAAAAAAAAAAGATTGATACTTTGATGCCACTGAATATTTTGAGTTTGTAAATCTATAGAAATAATTCGTGTATTCTTGTTGGTTCTTTGATTTCTTGGGATAATATCTAGGAACTGAACAATTTTTCTTGTTGGTGGGTTTCATAATTATTTTATTTATAACAGGAATAAACAAAGTGAAATCAACAAAAATTTGAAGGATAATTGTAGCTAGAGTCTCAAACTTTTCATTTTTTGT
>CAIGRL010254074.1:0-12147 GCA_903798325.1 Fraxinus xanthoxyloides | reverse complement strand
TACATTTTAACAACACCATAGACAATATCGAAAACATAAAACTAAACAAAACTGAAAAAATCGAAAGCCCTTACTTGATAGAGATTGTTTTGCCTCTTCACAATGCTACTAAGAAAAAGCGAGAGAAAGTTGAATGATTTATTTGTTGTTTGAAATCAAAATCTATAATGAGAAAAAAGAATAAGTGTCATTGCAATTGTGTTTACTGCATTTGCATGTATATAATAACTAAGTCGGTTTGTAGATTTTTTTTTATATATAATTAAGACGGCAAATTTTTTTGTCCTTATGCAACAGTTATATGTGTAAATTTTTTTTAAGGACGAAATCGATTTCAAACCAGACTAATGTGAAAATCAATGTGACAAAAATGTACAGTGAATCTTACATTCACTCTTTTAAGAAAAGGAGGGATTACACGCACCGATCCAGGTGGATGACAGAATTTCTAAAAACAAAATATGTGAGATCCACTTTGAATTTGGACTTTGCTTTGTATACGTAATATATGTATATAAGGATGTTCATAATCCTCACATAGGGTGAGATCCACATTTTTGCGGGCTCCAAACCATGTGAGGGTTATGGACACACACACACACACACACGCATTATGTACTCTTTGAATTTTGCTTATAAGTTTCGTTAACGAATAATTAATTTCTAAGACAATAAATCTCACCCAAACCACCAATTTGTTAAAAGATTATGCTATGTGTACAAAATTTTTTACCAAATCTTTCACCGAATTGACAGTGGCGACCACCTATTGGGGGGCGTCTGTGGGCTCAGGTGCCCTTTAATTAGTGATGACAAAAAAATCAGCCCCATTCCGAATGGGGCAACAAAACCTAGGCCGATGGGTTGGGGGGGGGGTGTCAAAGTGCCCCGAACCCGTCCCGTAAAGAATAAAAAGAAAATAATTAATTACAAATTAAAAGAAAAATAATTAACTAGAAATTTTTGAAAAAAAATAATAATAAATGGAGAGGAAATAGGGTATGCTTGCGCCCCGAACCCGCCCCACCCCGTCTAAAGCAAGGCGGGGCGCGGGGCAAGGGGGCAGCCACTTGTCAATTCGGTGAAAGATTATGTAAAAAATTCTATACAAATAGATTTTTCTTTTGTTAAAACATGTGAGATATCCACTTTGAATAATACACCTATTTTGACTACTCAAAATATACTACTTAGAGAAATCCTCAATTTGTACCATGTAGAGAAATACGTGTGAAACCACACCCAAAGACCACTCAAAATATGCCACTTAGAGAAATCCCCAATTTGTAATGCGTAGAGAAATACATGTGTGAAATCCACCGCCAGAGTTTGAAAGAAAAACCTTTTTTCCTTTCTTTCACTCCACCCTTGCAGCCTCTGCTACTGTCTTCAATTTTGCAGCCTCAGTTTTCACATCCAGCAGCCTCGGACGGTTTTTCACTCACGTCAGTTGTTTTCTCTTTGAATGTGCAGCCACAAATTCTAACTAATTGCCCATACAAGACATATAATGGATTAGGCTTTTTAATTCCTCATGGGCTGGAACAAGCCCATATAAGTGAATTTCATATACGTATGGTGAAAGGTTCATTGAGACAATCAACTGTTATCAAGTGTCTAATGTTATTGTGTGTATGTTTTCATTATGAAAGTCTGTTCAAGTGTATAAATATTGAGGTAGGGAAACAAGGGAGCCCGTTTCTATTATCTTCGAGTAACATGAATTTCAATCTTTATCGTGTCTGGTATAGAATGCTAAAATGCTGTGGACGGTGGACGTATAGCACATCGTTGGTAGAGCAAAGGAGTTTATGCTCATGGTTTGGAGCCGAGAGAACTGGTGGCAGAGCAGTGGAAATTGATAAATTTGGTGCTTTGAATGTTTATTATTTTCCAGTACAAATCTTTTATGCCATAAGTAGTGCCTGTGCAATGTTAATTTCTTGAGGCTTCTTCGATGTATTTTCTTATATGTTATCTCGAAATATATTCATTGACTATAGTCTATTTACTGAAGTATGTTTCTGATTAAGTGTCAACTGCCAAATTTATTATTCTAAATGATAATCTGTTCAATATTATGACATTTTATACTAAAGTAGTAAAAATAAACTCAAGGTTCTAAATAAATATTTGTCACAGTTAGGTGTTTGTTGTTCCCATCAGTCAATAGAAAAATGGACCATTCCTATGCTTGGGGAACCCATCTGATATGGATGCAGTCTTTAATTTGTTTTACGTATGAATCTATTTGTACAGAGGACGATGCTATGTGAAGTGTATTTTATACGATAAAAATAGTAGGGAGTGATTTTAAATTGGACAAAATAATTGAAGGAGAAAAATTTAATTTATTGAAAAATAGAATTTTACAAGAGACTTTTACAATATAAATGCTTTTAGATTTCTATACACAACAATTGAAGTGTCGATCCCTATTTATAGCATACAAAAGTTGGTAGCTTGCCTCTAGAAAATTCTTATTTTTTCATTATTTTATCTTATTTAGTCCTCAAGAAATTCTAAAATTCTCTGATATTTTTGTTACTATATATTTTGATTTTGCTTGCTTCCCAAGAATCTCTAATGAATTCTAAAT
Source organism: Fraxinus xanthoxyloides (assembly GCA_903798325.1). Lineage (NCBI taxonomy): Eukaryota > Viridiplantae > Streptophyta > Magnoliopsida > Lamiales > Oleaceae > Fraxinus > Fraxinus xanthoxyloides. The sequence continues at coordinate 9,548 of CAIGRL010254074.1, read as the reverse complement.
GATTTTTCAACCCCTAAACTTTTCTAGTTTCCTAAGTCAGTGTAGGGAATTCTAGAAATATGCGAGGAATTGCCAGGTGCTGATGTGAGGGATTTTGATTGGCTGTTTTAAATCTGTTTTTTGTGCAAAGTCCGATAAAATTCTGCCACTTGACATCCTGAAAATTTTCCTGACATTTTTCCCGGTACGTGTAGCATCTCTTGTTCGACTAGATAGCGTGTGGATCCTACCTGTTTTTATGTTGAGTCATGTTATGTGTACATATGTACACATAGGGGTTGACATAATGTGAATGGGAGCGAGACCATGCTACAATATTGTGGGCTTCACCCCACTTACATTATGTGAACATCTATGCGTACATCTATATACATATAGATTTATCATTTTATGTTTTCTGAACTCCATATGTATTCTACTAGTTTAGTATTGACTACCTGGGTTTATAGTACTTTCCCTTACCTACTAATAATCAATTGAATTGTTTGACAAGCTTGATCCCTACTACAGGATCAACGTGCAAATGTCGCACAAGGATTTTGTATGTAGCTCGACTTTTTTGCATTTATATTCTAAGTTCGGCAATGTAGAACACTTGATGAAGATTATCAGGCAAGCATCCAAGGAAGAAGCAATGATTGTGTATACTTTACTGATACATTAGACAAGCATGTGAGCTTTGGGGGGTGACTTGTACTGATATACTTTGCACGAAAACAGAGGCAACTTATTCCCATCCTGGTATCTCACCTTCTGGTCTTCCCCGTTGCACTCCAGGCAGGAAGAACTCCCTTAATGAGGAGAACTTTCGAAGGATTGAAGAACTCCCTTAGTGAGTTTACAATAAAACAAGATGATGGCACCTTGCCTTAAAACCTGCACGAGGTCGATATCATTCTTACTGGCGTGTCTTGTACTGGATAGACACTGCTGCTTATTTATCTATCACATAAAGGATTCAAACTGGCAAATCTTCATATTGTAAAAAACGTAGGGTTGCCAAGGAGTCTATTTAAGGTCGATTCAAAGAAGGTCTTTGCCTTGCAATCAACTCAGTTGTCCTGCAAACAATCAGAAGGGCAATAACAAAGAGCTTGGGATTTGATGATTAAATAAGGAGAAACTATTTTGAAATGGAATATGTTTGCGAGTAAAGATTTTCAACAAAAGCCCATCTGGCCAGTGATCAGTGAGTTCATACAAATTCTGTACAACTCTTCCCCAAAGATTACCAATGAGGTTATTACTTACTACGTACTATAATCCTGCACAAAAAAGAAAAATAAAATATTATGATCCCGGCATCTACTGCACGAAATCCTGACCGCGACGTCCATCATTGATCGTTTGATTTTCCACAAGTGAACGAAATCGTGAACAAGTAATATAGTAGTGTATAGAGTGTGGAACCCACGAGTACTAAGTATTCAATCGAGTTCAAATTTATAACAACCTTAATCGAATAGTAAATAGGTTTTGAGTTTTCTATATTAATATCTAAATTATCGATTAAACTGAAAAATAATTTAACTGGTTTGATTTCAAATACTTGAAAATAGTGCTAAGATGTCGAATCCCCATTGTTAATTCATTTTTAGCGCAACGAATTAAAGTATCAATTTGTAATCATTCGTGTTGGTCAGTATTTCTAATTTAATTGAAATCATCTCTCGATAGTTATTAAATATATTACCCTCATGTGACCATCCCATCAAAACCATCTTTCGATAAAAGATGCAAATATGATAAATGTATTAAACGATTTAGAACACCTATGGAAGCCATGTAAATCATAGATGTATATCTCTATTCTCTATCGAACTTTAAAATATTTATTATTTTTAGCTAAAAAATTATTATCTCTCTCGATAATAATAGATTCTAATAAATCATCTCAATCAGTAGCTAATTAATTGAAATTGATGAAAACAATAATAAACACCCAAGAAAACTAGTAATTCAAAGTGCGTTATAAATCTAACTTTCTTTTCCGATATCTGATTGAGATAATTCAAAGCGCGTTGTAAATCTAACTCAAATGGATACAACTTTTATACAAGTAGAATTTTTTCAATTTCGAACGTTTACTATGCCAAATATGGATTTCAATCTTCGACTAAAAATTTGAAATATAACTTGTACGATTACAAATTGATTTTGATAATATTTTAACCATATTCAATTAATTTTTGAGTTCTAATTATATCCAATTGTCGCCTAACAATCTTCAAAGTATCATCTTGTGGTCCGAATCAACAATTCGGTCCTCGAACTTTAGACTTTGCCCGTTTTCCTTGATTTTCTTTTGTTTCTTCCAATTCCCCGTTCAACCTGTATAACATAAAATACAATAATTTACGATATATTTTGTCAAAATGATTACTAAATATCGATATTTTAGGTCCCGAATAAGTGTATAAAATACACTTATCAATTATCTATGTATCAAGTCAAATAGATGAGGGGAGTTTGTAGCAGTGATATTTTATTGATTCTATTTAGAGTTGCTTTGGTTTCAGAAGTTACGGGGAAAGCAATAGAAGAAACAGCAGCAGTTGTACTCAAGCTATACCATGACAGAAAGAATACATGCTCGATGCTGAGAATTTCCAATTGCTACTAGAAGTGGAGATTGGGGTCCTGAACCCTCTTTTGATGGGATCTTGAGCTGAACAAAGAAATAATCTCTTTTGTAAACAAGGAATGTGGAGCACAAAAAGTTAATGATTAGGGGAGCATATCTATGTTGAAAGATATTTTGTAGTCAGGTGATTTCAAAACATAGCATATGATCTTGAGAAGTAATATGTAATGGTGCATCATGTTGTTATCTTAAATGTGCTGTATATAACTATGTTTATACTGGATTTACGCATACAAGTCTGGTTAAATATAAACGTTAAAGCATTGGACTCTATGAGATTGTGTATTTCGTATAGGGCCAGCCCCGAGAATTACGAAGCTCTAGGAGACTAAATATTATGAGACCCTTATATTTTGCAATTTCTTATGTAAATTTTAATACTCTATTTTAGTTTTACGGCAACTGCTTTTCATAACTCGATGATGCTCCAAATTAATGCTGAAAAGTATAACTCACAGAATAATTATAGCATCATACATGAACAAGCCAATACATCTTTTAAAAGGAAAGTTATAATACTGCCGGGTTCTTTCTAGGGTATTATGTCCATCCCATTTGCGATTTCTTAGACGGAAAGGCCTATGATAAAATTCCATATTGAATAAAAATGAAAATATAAAACAATTTATAAGAATTTGGATTACTTCTTTTAAAAGGTCAATCTTGTTAGTCGCTCTCTTAATAATATTGACATTTTAAGATAAAACCTCAATCTTTAACATGGTATCAGAGTTTATTACGCTCCAACGAGCAATTTGATTTGATTAAGACTCAAAAATTAGCACATGAATTTCAAAATTGGTCTACTCAAACTAGCCACCATCTTGCAAAGCATATTAAGGGATAAAATTCCACATCGAATAAAAATGAAAATATAGACCAATTTATAAATGTTTGTGCTATTTTTCTTAACAAAATTGACATTTTAAGGTGGAATCGTAAGTCTTAACAAACCCGTTGTTCCGGTGCAAAAAATAACATGTGTGATACCCTACAAGTCAAAATCCTTTAGAATTAATGAACCTGTCCTTTAGAATTAATGACAGTGGCGTAGTTTGATTTGGGCAGGGCCGGCCCTGGTTTCGTAATATGTTCAACTATTGTGAGAAATTTGATCTTTTAATTGATGCTTTCTGCAATTGCTAGTTTTTGAATTTTTACTAAACCTTTACCGTAAAAATACATTTTCTGTCTACAATTTATTAAATGATTTCACATATTTACTACATTACTCGTTTCTCCTGTTTTTGTAGCTGACCAAATGTCATGCAGAGAATTATACAATTTCATTTATACTTTCACAACGATAGAGAAGACAAACGTGAAAGGTAGATCACATGTTTCTGGTCTCTTTGCACTCTCTATTATGATGATCCCTGTCTATCTTTGTGCTATCTGCTGTTGTCATGAATTTAAATATTCTGCTACTAAGAGAATTTGGCTTCAAAAGTGAAATTTGCTGGATGTGGAGCCTTGAGAGTGGAAGGTCTGTCTCTTATCTTCTACCAATTTCATCTTTTCTTTCTTTTCTTTGTGCAATGTGTCGGATTGTTCTTGCCAAAAAGCAACCAACAACTCATAATTAAAGACTTATTCTCAACCATAATCATTTCATCCCTCATCATAAAAAGTTGGCAGATCGTGTAATGAATGTTATCAATCGAGAGAAATGTCATCTCCAACGAGCTTCCCAANTATTATGATGATCCCTGTCTATCTTTGTGCTATCTGCTGTTGTCATGAATTTAAATATTCTGCTACTAAGAGAATTTGGCTTCAAAAGTGAAATTTGCTGGATGTGGAGCCTTGAGAGTGGAAGGTCTGTCTCTTATCTTCTACCAATTTCATCTTTTCTTTCTTTTCTTTGTGCAATGTGTCGGATTGTTCTTGCCAAAAAGCAACCAACAACTCATAATTAAAGACTTATTCTCAACCATAATCATTTCATCCCTCATCATAAAAAGTTGGCAGATCGTGTAATGAATGTTATCAATCGAGAGAAATGTCATCTCCAACGAGCTTCCCAATGGATAAGGTGAAATAGATTAATAATATAGTTCCTATGCTTGACCTGCCACAGACGAGATAGCTACTCAATCAGTGAATTTGTAACGTTCTTTCTACTGTTCAATAGCTTATGATATCTCATTCATGTATTAGCCAGATCAACCATGTTACATGTACCGAAATGGATGACAATGGAGGATGACTGAACATTCACAATGGGCGGCCCACTTTTATTTTTTGGGATTTTTTAATCATGCAGGCCTGCGCGCATGTGAGAGGTTGTCAACTTCCTTTGTCATCCATTTATATACAAATGGAATTGTCCTAGCCCGATATATTGGATCATCTGCTTTAAGAAATCGTTGACTCATATCCATAGAATTTATCAATAAGAGGACGTTTGACTAGTTAAACCATTGAAATTTTAGATTTTCAGGAAGTATTGCCATCTTGGCAACTTCCACTTGGAAACCAAGATGTGAACTTACAGGGTTGCAAAGAAGAATAGTATCCTCCTGGGATCAACTGTCCAGAAAGGAGAAGAACGCCTGAAGCTGACTCTTTTACCACCAAAGTTGCTTTCTGTAGCCCTGTTGCTCATGCTGCCGTTCATTATTGTGATTTGATGATGGATTTGGGTATTTATCAAGTGATCAGTGGACCCTCCCATCACAACCGCTGGCTTTTCAGGCGTGACACTCCCGTGTAAAGCAGCTGCAGTTTTAATACCAAGCAAAAATGCAGAATATACGTAGTATAAGCAATAGTTTCCTCTTACTTTAGCTTCCCATAATGTAAACGTGCAGCACAGTAGGGATTAGGGAATATGTGAATAGAAACATAAAGGAATGACACTTTGTATGGTGTCCTGACAAAAAGTTGAAATTCATCTTTGGCCTTTTTATGCTGCTGCTTTAGCACCCAAAGGGAAAATAAACTGAGAAAACTTTAGAGCCATAATGGTTATATGTACACTAGAGTTGACATGGAAAAATGTTTTTTAATCCAGTAATGTAGAGTTGCATTATGATTATTATGAGTGCCACATATTTTAGAAAATTAGCACCTGCAGCTACCAGTATTGACATATGTAGCATCTGCAACATTATTGTAAACAAATTAATAACCTTTCTTTACAAAAGAATTGATGCCGTGAATACAAAGATGGTTGAAGATGATTAAAGGGTTTGCACAAACATCTTTAAATTAGATTACTTCAGAATCTGTCGTACAGACAAACGTCGGAGTACATATTTGGTATGTAGTATTAAGGTCGTAATGAACAGTTTATGACAGATGGTTGTGAACATAGAAAAATTGGGCACACGACTTTTTGATAGTTTCTTCTTTGGAAAGGGACAAAAAGAAAGCAAATAGTTACCTGATGGTGAAGTTGCAACTCTTTCGTTACCTATAATAGGGTTGATTTTCTTCTCCCCGCATTTGAGTGATCCTTTATTTGAAAGGTTCCTCTGCAACTTTAATTTATGATCAAGCATATTTATTAACAAAAAGAATGTTATTTTTAAGGCTAATGCATAGATATTACCGGTAAAAGTGCGATGAAATCATTTATAAATTTTAAATAAGAGTAAGTTTTTAAAAGGCAAGAATTTCAGGCTGAAAAGCTAGAGTTTGATACCAAAACACCTTAACTTGTTAAATATACTAGAATCCAAAAAAAAAAAAAAAAAGGGCTTTAGAGATTTGAGAAAGTTACCGAAATTCTTGAACTTGCAATATTAGCATCTTTCTCTGTGAGATGATGAGAAAAAAATTGCATATCCACCACAAAGCTATCAGATTTGGTCCCTTCATTTACTTGATGATTTTGATCTCCTTTTTCTTCAAAATTTGAGCTAATATTCGCATAAGCCATGTCCATCTGAAATATTAAAAATATAGCCGCAGGATAGAGAGAGTTTTAAGAAGTGGGAGCATCAATTAAACAGTTAAAATGAAAGTCTGAAATGAATTAAAAAAACATAGAAAAAATTCAAAACACTAAACTGAAAAATGTGCCTTCACCAGCTTCAGGTTTTCGTCCATTTATGTCTGCCTTGTGCAGCTGAGAGAATTTAAAGTAGTTGAAGAGAAAATAAGACAGATTGGAACGAAGAGAGGAAAAGTGAGTGATGAGATGAGAGGAATTGTTTGGTGGGTGCAACGAGCTTGCTTACTAAATCAGTATTAATACTTTGTTTGCCCACATCAATGATAAAAAAAACAAGTTCCTTGCACGAACTGTCTCGTGAAAGATAAGAAAGAGAATGCTTCATTTGGAAGACTCCATCTTCTTTAACTAACTTCTATCATTTCATCATTTATGGGTTGATGTTATCAGCAGTTTTAATGGGATTTTACTGATCTTATGAGAATGAAATCATGTGTCACATTTTTTGTAGCTAGAAAGAGACTCTTGCAGGTTTAGTCAGCTGAGAGTTTGAGGCAATGAGTGGGGCTCTGTTCTATGCAAATCTAATCTAAATTAGTGCTTCATGATTAAAGTTTTTATCTAAATAATGACTCCTTTTAGTTCTACTCTTATATGATTAGGGGTCAATTATAAGCAACATTACATCCCTTTACCTTTTATAAGCAACTAAATTACAAGCCTACGATGGGTACACATTAAAATTTTCATTCTCATTCTTCTACTCATTTTTAATTATACATTCTTTAAGAAACTAATATTTTCCATCACATTAAAAACTTTTCCTTCTTTTTCAATCACACATTCTTCATCGATCTACTATTTCATAATACATTCTTCCAAAACAATGTGGCTTAAACACAACCTAAGTAACATTACAAATCCGTTTAACATGGATTTTGAAAAATCAAAACGAGTTTTTAAGACTCAAAAGTGACATTTAGACATATTTAATTAATTTATGAAAGTGTTTTTCTAGTTAGAAAAACTTTTAGAGGAAGTTCTCATGTGACTTCCTCTAAAAGTACTTTCGCTTTTAAGATTAATTTTTAAACAAAAATTAAAGGAGCTTCCTTCAAAAGTTTTTTTACACGAAGCAAAAACAAAAGTCATGCCAAACGGATTCTACATTCAAGTTCCAAAATCAACTAGGCTACATATAAATCTTAGTTGACATCTTATTATGTGGCAACTAGTTTGGCCATTGATTTGATTAACACTTGTTCAAATCAATGGTCACAATTTCACAAATCATCGAATTTTCAAGCTTGTTGTACAAAATGATTGTACAACTAGTTTAATCCTTCTAAAATATACCCAACTAAATTCTAGGTCATATCTTCTCTCAGCCCATTTTATAGATGCAAAGCTCATCATCGAGTAGTTAATGTATGTCCTGAATGTTTTTAGCTTAACTTATCAAAGAAGAAATTTCACTTAGGGTCTGTTTGATTGTCAATGTGGAATTTGGGGGAAAGAAAATGAATTACATGAAATTGAATTGCCTATAATTTGTTTTACTATGCATTGTAATTAATTGTGTTTGATTTGTATAATTTTTCACATAGAAAATGTTAAAAGTTTGGTGTCCACTTGACTTCGTTTTTCATGAAAATTGTCCATTAAAGTGATAATTTTTTTTACCATTGAGTTTAGAATTTGTTCCAATTGCCAATTCTTTTTTAAAAAAAATTATCATACCGAATACCATTCATATGGTTTTGTTTTACATGAAAATTGTCAATAAAAATGATAATTTTTTTACCATTGTATCTAGAATATTTTTCAATTGTAAAAAAAAACTGAAAAATCAATTTTCACCAAATTGGTGGTGGAAATTGGTTTTTCACAAAACCAAGGAAAATGTGAGCATGTGAGCCAGACCAAGACAATGAATTCCATGGAAAAAAATGTATCAAACAAGGTAAAAGTGGAAGTTGGATTCCATTTTTCATGGAAAATAATGGCCAATCGAACAGGTCTTTAGTAGATTAAAATTTCGTTCCTACATTTCAAGAAAGGGATTAATCATTTAAGCTTTGTTAGGTTGTTAGTGTTGGCGATTTTGTGGACAAAAAGATTAATTTGTAACGTGTTATAAAAGTCAAGGACTTATGGTATACTTTGTACAAGGTCTAAGGTTTGAACATGAAAAGAGGAGAAACACGTCACCGCATTTTCGCTAGCTTCTCCCCTAATTAGCACTTGAGCGGCAAAAACACATTACCTGTCACCCGCTTACCGTCAAATCTCGCTTGAACGACAATGTGTCGCTCGTCTATTTCTAGTTTCACGCTCAAGCGACGGGTTGATTCGAAAAAACCCTAATTTGTTGTTTTGAAGTATTTTTTCGACCCATTCAACTTGTTTACCATCTCCTATAAATACTCAAGCATATGCACGAATTGATAGGTGGTTGTTCATTGTGCTTATTCTCTAAACATATTTATATTATTCTTTGAAAATCCAAGAGCCTATTCATACATTGATTCTATTTTTTTCATTTTGAAATCATACAACCACATGTTTAAGAAAAATGTCATACCTATTGAATCTAAAACACCACCTACTTCCTACTGGTCATATGAAGGTACTTTCTCAGTACTTCAGAAGCTGCTGGAGATTGAGAGAGGTGGAATATAAGCACGGGAAAAGCAGAAGAACGTGGCGTTCTTGGAATTCCACTTGGAAGAGACAATTGTAGAATATCGAGAGTTAGTAGGTTCAGCTGATCTTGGAGGTTACAAGAATTAGATCGGGGAAGACCAATGGAGTTGGCTACTCAACATCTTACTGTAAATTTGTATTGTCTATAGAGGAGGTAACTGACTTGATCGCGAAATTTTTACCCATTGCGTTTCTTCGTTATCATATCGGTGTTTATTACTACTTTCCTTATGACTGTGACATTCAAACATAGGATACTTAGACTTGCATGCTTCATCATCTAGAAACAATTAAGGG
>CAIGRL010254063.1:0-16679 GCA_903798325.1 Fraxinus xanthoxyloides | reverse complement strand
AGTGAGATAATAAACACCAAACAATATATTTGTAAAATCATAAAAAATTGTCAAATTTTTTTTTAATTTTAAAAACTATATTCCAATCAGATTCATTCAAGATAGTATCTTCGTCTCTAACATACATATTGTTATAGAAATTGATTAGAGAATGAGAGATTGATATTAATAGTAAGTTTGGTGAGGAAAAATGTTGTAATGAATGAGTATTTATATGAGAAGAAAATTAGAAAAATGTATTAAAAGTACCGTTTTGGCCCATTATTTCAGTGACCGTTCTGGTCACTTTTTTTTTTAATTTTTTTTCTATTTATACTAGCCACGAGCTGAGCGGCTCATATAAAAGACGAGCCCACGAGCCTGACGAGCCAAGTCTGGCCCGCTCGTGCTGGGCTAGTCTTGGCTTGTTACCTTCTACAGTACGAATCGAGCGATCGAGCCGACGAGTCGCTCGACTCGAATGCCACTCATAAGCACAACGATTATATTTTTTTGTAGCTCTCATGGTGGTGGAAGATATGCTGGTGCTTGTGATAATAAAGGTGGATGGGGATGGTAAAATTGTAGTTCAATTTATTTATTTATTTTAAGCAAGGCACTTCAGTCTTTTTGATATTCACCAAATGTCTAAAAGGACCATTTTTGTACAAAAGTGTGAGCTTTGGACTTTCTCGTCAAGATTTGAAGGTTACGGACCAATTACAAAGGATGCATATAAGATAGGGACCATTGATGCTATTTCCTGAATAAAATTCCTTTATATTCCTTCACCGTTTAAGTTTTCGAAAGTAACACATTTCTTGTGCGGCTGGACGAAACCCTAGCTCTGCAAATCTCTATTTAAACAACCCAGCAGCCGCCTCTCAGATCCATCGCTACATGTTTATCACAACTCAATTAGGTTTTTCATCTTTCGTTTAACTTCACCAAACTCATTGCTTGTAATGTCAATTTGGTTTCTCTCCTCTTCCCTTATGATTTCTTCCTCTTTGGTGTCTTGGACAATGATTCAAATTTTTTTTTTCTGTTGAGATTTTAGTTTATGAATTATGCGTTAATATTGCATCTGGTTTACCCTCTCCTTGTCTATGATGTTATGTGTGTACTTGGAGATATAACAGATGCATAAATTAAATAGGATGGCTTACCAGCCCACTGCACACGATTTTTTATTGCCTTGGTGTCAAATGGACCTTCCGAGATCTGAATTTATTATTATTTTTTGTTAAAATGGCAAATGAAGAATGTTAAATCTTATCCTACACACTGAATTACCGTGTAGACTATATAACTCCGCTTATTATCTGATGCCTTCTGTTCTTGAAATAATATTTCAAATGTTTTTCTTTTGTTTTAGTTTTAAGTTTTCCTCTATGATGTTATAAAGCAGACGGGCGGACTGAATCTGATGCCGTGTTGAATGTCTGCAGAATTCCTCTCTTGGAATGTATCTGAGATTCTCAAATTATAAACAAATTTTTGTCTTCTTTGATTTTCAACTAAATTTTAAATTTTTGTTATGCTGTGATGAACTTTTTCAATTATGTCTGGACAAATGAAACTTAGTTCATGATCTGTCATTCGAGTTCTGAGCTACATGAATTCTTCTTTTTTTACAATAGCCACATTTTTGTTAAAAGTTTTATGAATTCTTTTAGTTATTGTAGTTTGGTGAGCTGAGGTTGGCTGTGATGTTGAAAACTACCTATTTTCTGACGGATTTTCCTTTGATTATAATAAACCAATGGATCCTTCTGAGCCCATCTCACTCCATATTTTTTTTTTCCAATTTAAAAACAAATTCCTGTATTTATGTACTAAATTCTCTGTTTTTTTTTTCTTGATTCAACCATTGAGATGAGGAATAGCCGATTTGGATAATTAAATGACGATCAAAAAATGCTTCCAGACTACAATTATCTGATCAATGGTTTATTAAGAACTGACTTTTCTTATGGATCAAATGTTTTCAAGTACAATCCCAGTATTTTTATTTTAATATTGTGAAGTTAGCTTTTTTTGTTCTTCTTGGGGTTGTTTGATAAAGTTTTAGCAAATTCTTAGTAAAAATTGATGAAATGTGTGGATAAATAGTTGAAAAAAGTTGTGGCAAGAAATGTGTTTTGACCTAAATTTTAGCAACTTGTAAGATATCTTGGTCTTGAACTGAGAGTATTTTCTCCTAGGTTAGTTGCTTTGTTCTACATCTAAAAAGCTCCCAGTGATGGAAAATAAATGTTATATATGTTTCAGCCTTGTCTGAATGTTGATGTTGAAAATAAAATTGAGTTCTGAGGGAGCTGAGTTTTCTAATATCTCTATTTTTCTCTGTTATTTTTTGGAAGGGAAAAATAAAAAGTTGAAATACAGAGCGTGTTCGATCGTGCTTAAAATTTAATTAGAATTGAAAATATAGTTGTTATTGGGTGTTACTCGTCTAATAAAAGTCAATAATGATGGGTAGTTTTTCAATTTTAATTCAATTTTATCTCTATCGAACACCCCCATAGTACACGGAATAGTATATTGAACTAGAATTAACTTGCTTGTACATAGATTTTGTACAAGGTTGATAGATGCATGGCAAAATTGATTTCGCTACTCCCCTAGAAGATAAAGTAACACTAATAATCCGTTTGATTCTCAGAATGAAATTTGGGTAGAAAGAATTAATTTGAGGAATAGAATTGTTTAGACCTTTTTATATTGGAAATAGTCCATTAATTGAGTTTGATTGATATAAAGGGTGTGTTGAGGATTAAAATTAAATTTTAGTAGATTTTGATCTTAGTTTTTGAAATGTGTGGTTAAAAGGGTGTGAGATTATGAAACATGTTGATATTGATGGTTTGATTTTGATTTAGATTAAAATTTGATTTTAATATGTACCAAACAAGGCTAATTGTATAATTCGAAAAATGTTGAAATTTTATATCTTTAACGTTTGTTTAATTTTGTTTTTTATGAAAATTGTTCATCAAAGGGAAAACAAAGTTTTACAATTAAAGATAGAATTTGTTTCCTTTATAAAAAAAAAAGTTGGAAAATGGGAAAATGAATGGTGGAAAATTATTGTTAAGAAAATTTTGTCTATCAAACAAGCAAAAATATGGAATATGGAAATTCAATTTCAAGTTCCATGGAAAATAAATATTTTTTGATCTTTATTATTTTTCATCGAACTTGGAAGTTATATTTCATATTTTCAACTTTATTCTTGCTTGATAGCCAACTTTTTCTTGGCAAAACATTTTCGCATATGATCCATTTTTTCAGGATTTTATTAAGGGGTGTGTGATACCTATTTTAGTAGAAAATGTGTTTTTGAATAGTGATTGATGGAAGAATATGTGGTTAAAAAGTAAGTAGAATTTTTAGGTTTATGTGTAATAATATTTTATTGATAGAATGTGTAGTTGAAATGAAGAAAGAGAAAAAGAATGAAAATGAAAAAAAAAAAAAAATGGGTGTCAAACGGGGGCTAAATTGGTTTTCTACCATAGCTTTCCAATTTTTTTAATAGCAGAATCAAATTCTATCTCCAACTTAAAACAAAAAAAAATCCCTTAAATGGATGATTTCTATGGAAGACAAAGTTAAAATATCAAAATATTTAAAATTTTAACATTTTCAGGTGGAAAATTATTACAATTTAATATAATTAATTGACAATTTCCAAAAAATAGATTCTAGACAATTATTTTTTCTAAAATTTGTTTATTTCCACCCATTTTTCATTGTAATCAAACAGACCTAAAAACTTGAATGGTTGATGGAAAAATTATGTCCATGTTTGGCCCTCATTTTGGGGTGTTGAAAGTTTTTGGAACAGTGATTGATGGGAAAATGTGTAGTAAAAAAATAATGAAAAGTTTTAGATTTGTGTGTAATATTATTTTATTTGATGAATGTATGGTTGAAATGAAGAGAAAAAAAATTAATGTAATGGGGCCAAATGGGGGCTATGTGAAGTTGAAATTTTCACTTTGACTTGACCGTTCTGTTCAAATGTTTGACAAAGTCGTTACAATTGAAAAAGTGACGAAGATACACCAAGCAAATTGAAAATTGAGCTGACGATGTAAAATATATTTACCCTATCCGTTTTTATTCTCGTCGTCAAACAAATCCTATTTTTAATCTCGAAATTCAATCTCCCTCTCTCTCTATCTCAAATTTTCTAACCTATAATAATACTTCTACCAAGCATGTTGGGACATTTATCCAAAGTCTTATAAGTTGGCACCAATTCAACATTTCGTTGAACGCAAACACGTCGAGTAGACATTTTTTATTTACCCGTAATTCTGGTTTTGTCATATCAGATTTTCTTGATAACGATTTAATGAGTTAACAATTGATAATTTTAATTTTTTTGTAATCTGTTTTTTACATTTGGTGCTTATGTATTATTGAGGTTTTACAGAAGAAGATTTTAATGAGATAATTGCTGTGTAAGTCATTTAAGAAGAGTATTGTAAATTATTTACCATTTACAAATGATTATGCCTCAACCTTCTTAACTGTAACCTAAAATATCCGCGAGTCTTGGTTTTCACTATTTTCTTTTACCTTTTTTTTTCTAGTTTATATACAGACAAAATAATTTAATGAGCGATCGAGTTTCTTTTCGTTTGAGTCTCTGACATACGTGGGCATTGCATTTGCATGGAAGTTTAGGTGCTCTTGTGCTCTAAAATCCAAATATGGCGAAACAACTACACTATTGTCCGTTGAGAACAAGAAAAATTTAAATCAAGAACTACATGGTACGTTTACATCTAGCTCCTGATATAAGGTACTGGACTTTCAAAATAATAGGAATTTCTAAATTTGAATCATGTAGGGGAGTGAAAATCAGACATATAAATATATATTACAAAAATTACAAAAACTTGTTATGGCATTCATTGTTCTTCTCGTTTGTTTTATTACCCTATCCCAAACTTGAGAAAAAGACTATCACTTGCAGACTCATTGACATGTCGCAGTGGTAAAGCATGATGGTTCTTTACGAAACATCGGAGCTTGAATCCCCGTGAAAGTTGGAAGGCAACATTTATGTTGAAAGGTAGCTGTCTTGTGATGGCAAAATTATGGTGCAAGTTGCCCTTTCGGAGGTCCTGTCTGCACGTTGTCAAGGGAAGTCCACATGGAGGAAAATCGCTTCTCTAATGTCCGGTCAAGTGTGTATAAACAGTGATCGCATCCGGATTTACCAAGGTGGCTAACTGAGAAGGCCATCACTCAAGATAGTCGAGTAAAGCTCGAACGCCTAAGTCATTAAAATATATATATGTATTGCACTTAGATTAGCAATTGAACTAACTCAAATCACTCTATTATTCATATCCACAGTTCTTGAAATTTTTTAATGACTTTTACCATAAAAATTAAAAATCTATTCTCATGAACAATTTCATCACTGTGAAGTTGAGCCTGTCTATTGTAACTCCACATTTAAAAAAAACAAAAATTTAACTCGATTCAAATAACAAGAGATACATGAATCCAACCATAAATACAACTAGGTCCATATTTAAATTAAACCTCGAATTCTTTGGACAGTATATTAAACCTACAGCTAAGGCAACTTAACAAAATTGCTCGAGCAGATCAAATTGACCACTGGAGGAATAAAAAATCCTCGGTTAAAGAGAGTCTCAATATAAAGTATTTACAATTTCCCACTACATACCTAATTATCAATTGTCTGAATTTCCCCCATCATTATTCGGTTGCTAACGACGTTGAATCCCAGCACTGATGGGCTTACCTTCTTCCCTTTCTTCCCCTTCTTTTTGCCTCCTTTTGGGCCCCCATCAGTAGCATCCACACCACCTTGGTAGGATCCCCCGACGCCAACATTGTCGGAAGTCATATCTTCCACACCCGAGGCAGTGGCTTGTTGATCGTTCCGTGTTTTGAAGGCGATATCAACAACATCAATAGGCAAAAAATCTTTGTAATTTAGAAACTTGTCAATGAACTCACGGTTGGAATCAAAGGTGCCGAGGTTCTCTATTAGAAAAATTTCAGCTTCTGCCCTAGATTGCTTTATACAAAATTCCAAGAAACTCGTATCTAGAAAAAAATGGATCAAATGATCAGCAAACAATTTACTTAAAATGGCAGTCTTAATACTTGCTTATCAATCAGAAACTGCAATTTATACAAACCTTTTGACCCAACAAGTCTGAAGCACTCGTTCTCACACCATTCCTTAAACTCCATTGCCTCTGCAACAGTATGGTGAAAGAAGCTGGTTCATTCTCCCGATTCTTTTTTTAAGAAAGAAAATAGAAAACAAACTTTTTCTAATAGTGAGCTACCTGAATGCTTAGTCGAGGCATCCTTCTTCCCTCTCAAAGATGGCTGAGAAGAGGCAGGAGATGATGAAAGTGAATACTCCCCAGGCCTGCCACCACCGGACTTCTGTCGATTCAATGACTTTCCAGGAGTTCCTTTGGTTGGTGTAGTTTTAATTCCCCAACTGCCTTGGCTTCCAAGTTGAGAAAAATCTGATCTGCGGGTCATAGAAAGAGCAACTTAACAAACTCAAGACATTTCCTAACTTTTGCCCAAATCCTATTTACCAGTAATTAAGTTGCTTGCAAATAACTAAAATTATCGAAAATTACAAATGCACATCGCAGGCATAAATCAGGGAGCATGGCATCAATTCACATGAAAGTGGAACACATATTAAAGAATTTCTATAGGAGAAAGAACGGAAAACTAAGTTGTCAATGCAAGCACAAGATTCAGATAGATAAAATCAAGTCATTTGATCATTCGATGCTCATAAAAGAAATTAGAATACCAAAAGAGAAAGATTCATACTGCTTAGCCTCGTCGTTAGGTTTCTCTATTGAGCCCCAAAATAGATCATCATCGATTTTATGTTTTGGGTGAGAAGAAGCTGACGAGTTAATTTGGATTGAGGATGCAGCTTTGGTAGAAAATGACGACGAAACTGACAATGAAGGACCAACTCCACGGGCAGGTTGGTTGACAGCAGGTTTCTGAAGTGTTGGCACTGGAGTTCCCTGTTGTTCCTTAAGGATGTCCCTCAATGATGTAGGCTTCTGGAATTTCACAGACTCAGTGGACCAGGCAGGAGCAGGGGATGGATTTGTTGACTCCCCCTTCCAGGTAACAAAATCCCCCAAGGAAGGGCCAGAGGGAACTGCAGGTAACATTTCCTTCTGCTGTAGCTGATGAGAATTGTTGCCTTTGTCTATGAAATTTGATCCAACAGATAAATCCGGTGAAGCCGCAGGCACTGAGACCTTAGCTAGTGCACCCTTGGCTTTAGCAGACTTTTTACGACTTTTTTTAGTATCTTTAGCCTCAATAAAGCTATCATCATCCACTGAATCAATTTGAGAATGCATAGGAGATACAGGAGGTAGATTAGATGCAGAGATCTGAATCTCACTTGACTTGGCCACATGAGTTTCCCAAAATAGATCATGTAATTGACTCTTTTGGTGTGAGGAACTCTCAGATTTTCCCAAAATTAACTTAGTGGTGGGAGAATCTTGTAATGTTTCACCAAGTGCCTCATGATCTGAATTCGCAACAATCCCGGCCCAAGGAGTAGAGACACACATTGAGCTCAGAGATGTTGAGATCTCAGAAACTGCCATTTCTTTTTCTCGTGCTCCCTTCTGCTCTTCCTGTTGAATTTCTGATAACGATTTTGGCTTGAAACCAGGAGTTGGCTTCCAGGCTCGTTGTCCAGTATATGCTTGGGTATTGAACTGTGATACAACTTGTCCTGTCTGACCCTTATTTTTCGTATCCTCACCTTCATCTGCAAACATATGTGCAGGCAATGAGTTTTGGGCCAGCAAAAAATTGCCAACATCAGATGTAACTTTATCAGTTTTCCTCTCTTCTTCAACAGTTTGCACCTCAGACAATGCATTATCAATATTTGTCCGCTCAATTTCTGATGATTCTGCCTTCTGCGTCTTAGAGACTCCCCTTGCTGAGTCAGAGCATTGCGCCTTTGAAGACTTCTGCTTTTTTGACTTCTTGGCAGATGATTTTTTCACCTCCCCTGTTTCAGCATTTTTCACTTCCTTCACCCCAAGGAAATCAGTTTGAGTTTCTCCTAAATCTTGGGGTTCCAAAGCTGTTGTCAGAGGCACTACAACTGCATTTGCATTTTCAGGAACAAACAACTCGTTATCACAACCTCCTGCCAATTGCAGCGTAGCTGATTTTCTCGAATGTTCCATAGGTGGAAAACTCGGAGCATCAGCAGAAGATGTAACTCTAATAGCCTCATCATTATGTACTTTCAGATCACATGGATATCTGTTTGGTAATTCTGACCCCGTAAAAGTATCCATGACAGCTGTTCTCATTGGGAACTCCTGTTGCTGCACGTTATCAACTTGTTCGGGCAAAGAGGCAACCCAGTTCCTTTGATTGATAATATTCCCAAAAATTTGACGAGGCAGATGCATAGAAGGGGCTTCAGAACCAACATTTGAGCTATTATTCTGGGAAACGCTAGAAGGTAAAATAACATTAGAAGCACTTTTATCTTGCAAATTGAGTGTGGGAGCTACCTGCGAACCATTCTGAAACAATATATGTGATTGCTGAAACTGAGCATGATCACCAGAAGCATTTCCAGCCGACAGACTAGAAGTTTGCAATTGCACAAACGGTGACTCGCCAAACCTTTGGTAGGGGTGATTCTCTGAGAGCACGTGTGAAAGCAATTGTTGCTGCTGGCGCACTAACTCTTCCCGCTCCTCCTGCTTTTGTTGCTGCTTAAGCAACAACAGTTTATCCAAAAGTGACAGCTGCTGTGATGCAACTGGGGCGTGGGAGTGTGGGTGCAACAAATTCTGCTGTTGCAACGAACTTAACAGTTGTGGATCGTGAGAGAGTAGTTTTTCCGAGGTTAACATGCTGGAATTAAAAGATCGGGAGAATAGATTTGACAACGAATGCTGTGACTGTAGCCTCTGCTGTTGTGGTCCCAATGCAGCTTGGGGAGGAAAACTCGGGCCAGGATGCACGTCCAACTCATCCTGAAGTGGGCCCAACCCCACTTGAGTTGGTAAATTCAACCAACCACTAGACCCATTGTTGACATTATTTGTAGATCTGTCTGGAAAGCCTCGAAGGATAGACGTTAAGTCCACATTCTGAGAATTGTGCTGTCCATGAGCAGTGTCTAAAATTGATGAGTTAAGATTTGAATGTGCCAGTAAGGAGTCATTTACATCCGTCCTTGCCAAATGGGAAGCTAAATCTCTTCCAGGCCAATGTGAATAAGGACTTGTCAGAGACCTCTGCCTCTCCAGTGTCATCTTTTTGGCCAACAGATGTGAGTCATCCCCACTACCTGCTCCCACAGGAGGTAATGCACTTGAATTAATCCCCACGTATTCCTGCATACCTGTAAAGCAAAATTAATGTTCACATATGATCAAGAAGATGGACATAAAATACTGCTTGAAATTCAGAAGCCAAAAATGGTGTTTCTTAACATAAAAAGACACAAACCTTCTGAGAGAGCAACCTTCTCAAGCGGGGCACTACTCATACTACCAGACATCAGTGACTCCAAAAACCTGTTCTCAGCCTCTGTTGTCTGACCATGCATATATCTTGGCTCATTCTTTATCATATCAGCCTCGTCTGAAGCAGATTGAAGCTTCCCAAAGCTGTTGTAGTTAGACCTACCAGATACATCTTGAATCCCATCATACTTAGGCGTACTAAATCCAGGAGGTGGTAGAACTTTGGCACGCAAGTGGGGCATCACATCCCCAAGCAGATAGAATGGGGAGTCAGCCGGTGCACTGGCCAGGCGAACTTGCAACTCTATGCCAAAATATCCAGCCTCAAACCATCCAATTATATCGCTCCCAGTAAAAGGACCTTGAATTTCACCTTGCGGGTCCTTATAGTAAAGAACTAGGTCCTCCGGAGATGGCTGAGAATTCTTGCATGATTCCAGCTCCCTGTCAAACACTGCAGATGGTTGCCTTCTCAGAATAGAATCATCACCTATCTGCAATTTGGATCCTTCTCTTTTGGCATTTGTTGGATCTGCCAAATTGTTCTCCCACGCACTGGTCAAATCCTTCTGCACATCTCTAGATCTCTCTCTCCAATCATGAATAGTTGACTTGGTACGCTCTGAGAAAGATGAAGATCTCCAAGCACCCACGTGAAGCATTGAAGAATTTCCTGACGTGCTTGATTCTATAGTGGTGGTCATGTCCTCGTTCTTCCTATAAGAACCATCTTCATTCAGGGCTGAAAGACGAAGCAACAAATTTTTTTTCTTAGACTTGTAGCTACTATATTAAAGCTAAACAGCATGGAAATTGATGTTCTATAATTTCAGGTCATGCATATAACAAGCAGGAGATGCCGGCTAAATTTATTTTAAACGAGAAGTTTTTCGTTGAATCGCATGCAGGAGATATCTTAAAAGGCAACGAGAAATAAAATCTCAAATGTAAAATCAACAAGATCCCAAAATACAGATATCATAAACCACAAGTTATTGAATGGAACAATCTGATTGATTGGAAATTCAACTGTTATATTATCTAAGAAGTCATTGCTGTGACTTCACCATTCCCCTTTGTATTATTATGATTATGATTTCACCATCTCGGGCTGAAGTTATCCTGCACAGTCCCATACAAGAAAATTTAATTCATGGAATGCACCTTCAGGATTTAACTTGTGATCAGCAAATGCCCGATAATCCTGCATTGTCTTCACTTTTGCATTTGGCCGAGAATACATCTGCTTCTCGTGGGACAAGCTTTCTGAATCATTTGAATAAACACCTTCGATATTGTCCACAGTTTCACTTTTAGGATCACAAAGAGCAAGGGGCGAATCATTTCTACTCCCTATTCACACAAATTAAAACCAATTCAGATCAAAATGGGCCAATGTTTCAATCACAAGAAGAAAATTTGACTGGGGATGTGGAAATATGTTCTAATTCAAATATAACAATACCGAGTCTGCTTCCTTTTGTCTGCACAGAATCAGTCGTGGTTCGGCCAACCGATCCCTCTTGAGTGATCTGCGGAGTGACACTAACGATTTCTCCTTCCTCAATTCCCTTCAAGGTAACCTAAACATGCACAAGCAATCAATTTAACTTCCAAGTGGACACCAACTGAATTTCTTAAACAGTAGATGATATTGTTTACCAATTCTTCAGGAGTAGGGGTGCAAAAAGCTAGAGGTTCTAAAGGTTCTTCCAGAGTGAGGGAAGGAACTTGATCAACCTCCCCTAAAAGCTTTGCAAAGGATCTCATATCAGTTATCCTGTACACATTAAGCAATTTTGTCCGGCTATATCTTAAAGGAGAATGCTCTTCAAAGCCACTTTCAACCTTTTCTAGAAAAGATCCAACTGGTTGCGGAGGAATATAAGTATTGGAGACAGAGCCCCCTCCGGAGCTAATATTTCCCCTACCAATAGAAAAGGTTGGAGGAAGATTTTCTCCACGTCCGCGACCATGCATAAATGTAGAAACCTGTTTGTTTGGGGTCAATGCCTGGTGTGAAGGCTCCGCTCTACCTTGGCTGTATGAAGTGTTAGATCGCCAAGGTCGATAGTGGTCCACATCCTTCTCATCCTTCCCATGGGATGGTCCTTTATCAAACAGCTTGTCAGATTCCTTGTTAGAGTCCCCCCACTTCTCATGCATAGTATCTGTCTCTTTTCCACCAGGTCCCCAGCGAGTGCTCCATTTGCTACGTTGATCCTGACTGCTTTCTCTATTTCCAGATTCAGCCCATCGCTCCCCTGGGGCACGACGGGCCTCTCCATGGTGTCGTCCAGATGAGCCATTCCAGTGATCCACCTTGCGGTTGTCGTAGAGCTCTTTATCCCCCTCCCTCCATCGATCTTTACAGACAGAGGAATTGGCGTCCCTTTCTTCATCACGCCAGCGGTCACGACGACCAGATTCCATATCCAGCACAGATGGTCGGAAAACGTCTTTCTTCTTATGGTTATTATGCAAATTCTCAACTGTTCCAGGTGATTTCGGAATAAACACAGAATTGGCATGGCTTGGAAGTGGAGTAAATTGGTTTTCCTGTACCAAAAATTATAAATGACTGCAGATATTGAAACATTCTGTGAGAAGGTCTTTCTAAACATCCTTAGACCGATTAAGCCAATTGTTCACATTCTATTTCAATGAGAGAAACAGCAAGGCCAATTTCAAAACAACAACAACAAAAAAATGACGAACCCCAGTTACTGCTCCAGTCTTATTCTCCCCAGGCTTTGGCAGATGCCACAGTGGCGAGAGTGGAATGGTATCGTTGGATCCTACATATATCATCGATAAAATGACAATTAAATAATACTCCAGAAGAACCTAGGAGAAATGTGAGAATATAATATTTTTCATCACAATAGGAAATGACAGACTGTAACAATAGTGGTTTTTTCCAAACCAATATTATAAACACAAACACTAAGATGGAAGGATGTTTTATTGATACATATTGTATGGATTGCACATTCTATCACCCAGTATAAAAAAATGGCTTATATTATAAAAAATCTTCATATTGTTCATTGAGATCTTGAAAAATAGAAATAGAAAATATTACACATCCATTTGATTCTATAGTACAAAAACTCCATTTATTAAATGTAGATGGCAATTTTAATAAAATCATGAGATTAGTGGTCTATCGACCCTAAAACTACCACTAAGAATTTTCTACCTTCATTCACTTTTCAATTTCAAAAGTTATCCATCTATATATTTTTATCCGAATATAACATATTTACATCAGTGTTAAAATAACAATAGCATGTGTCATATTTACAAAAAAAACAAAAAGTAGTCCAATCCAAACAAGTTTCATCCCTATCATTTCTATATCTTTCTTACAATAATTCTAGCTGTAGTCATAAGAAATTATATATATTTTCTTCCCACCTCCTCAAACCATTCCCCAATTAAGTATTAGGTGCTCAAGGCATTGTTCCCATATTAAATTAGTAAATATACATAGCCCTCTCTGTATTCTTTCGGCTCATATACATGCAAAGATATGCGTATAAAATAAATGTATTAAAGAGTTCACTATCTACTTTTCAGTGTTCTTCGTCATGCAAAGAAATTTTAGTTATCATTGCCAGATTTAGCTACAAAAATCTTGACCAATAAACAGTACACACAGATTTTGTTTACTCCAACACTACATTTTCAAGCAGCATAGCACAGAGACTAGATTACTCGTGGCCATAATTTGTGTTACACGTCCAGAGTAAAATGTAAAAGTGACATCATCCAAACCAATGTTTCCTGTAATGACCCAATACAAAACTTTAATGCAAAATGATCATTGATGCATCCCATGCAAAGAATAGAAACTAAAAGCAAAAACTAATGTGGCAGGTAAATACACCAAGCTCAAGGTACAATGTTAAAATTGGGTAGCAACATTTTCTCCCATTTTTCAATATCTCTGGCAGCAGTAATTCAACAAAGACAATGCTAAATATGAATTTGAGAAAATAAAATCTTCTTGGACATTACAGTTGTAGAAAATTCAGCAACCTAGCACCGATCAAGTTTTAGAAAAGAAAAAGAGAAATTTTATACAAATAGTCCCATTCAGCTGCCACACGCAGGCTGCCTGTCACCTAACAGACATTATTATTTACACTCGATAAGATTTACTATAGTAGACATCAAAGCCAAAAAAAATAAAAATTCCCAAATATAACCATATGAACAAAAGACCCCAAAACCAAGAAATAAAAATTTCCAAATATGGTATACATAAAAACAAAAAACAAGGACGCCAGACGAAATGCAAGAAAAACGTTGAAGAATAATCTCTAAATTCCGACATTTAACTAGTTAATAAAATTTTTAAAAAAAATTATCAACAGGACTGAAACCCTAAACCCGCAGTAAGACCACCGGCTGAAGAACACGAGCAGCTTCATTCCATGGTTTTACAAAAAAATAAAAAATAAAAAATACAATAATAATAAAACTCAAAAACACACTTCGTAATCAAACTCAAAAAGGAAAACTTAAGAACCTGTTATTTTAATAAATTAGTCAACTTATTAAGAGCGAAAATATGTGTGGGGAAAATGACCTTTGGAGATCTGGTTAGGGCGGGAATCGAATTCAGTGCTGTCAGCCATAGCGAGATGGTGAGTCTTAGAGAAAGGCGCGAAGAAATCCTTTTGATTGAGTGCTTGGAGGTGCAGCGGAAGCGAAGGTGGTGAAATAGGTCAAGGGCAAATGGAGGATAAAACGAATGAAAACGAAGCTCAGTTAGTAACGGCTCACGTTAGCATAAGCAACACTTTACTGAATTTTCTTAAATTTTGCTATTTGTATACGTGGATGTACACGTAGCAAATCTCAATTATCTTTATTTTTCCATGAACAATTCCTATGGTTAGAAGAATGGTAACTGTATTGTCCCCAACGGAGTTAATTTTGTTGTATTATATTTTAATTTCATTTTAATTTTATTTATATTTCATAGTGATAATTATATTCTTTTTTTTTTCTTTTTTTTTTTTGCAGAATTTTTATTTTTAATCTTCAGTTAATTAAAATATATGATGGTTTATGACTTCGGATTTGTTCCTAAAATTCACATTTTAAAATTGATCGCGTTTGACTTATTGCAATGTAGTAAGCCTAATATAACAAGTGTACTTGAGTTACGTGCTATTCTTGTCTAGGTTGAAACAAAAATTAAAAAATAAAAATATCAACCATTCCACATCAACTACACAAATCTATAATATATTAAATATCAAACCAGGGTGGTAATTATTTTTTGACGATTAACCATGCTACAATTCAACTATTTCAATAATGTCTTATTTTTTGTTTTTCAATATGTAATAAATATTACAAAATTGTTGCCATGTATGAATTATGTGTATTAGTTCTCAATTAATTAGTATTCACATTAATTCAAACTCAATGAATCTTAATCTACAAGAATTTAGAGTTATTACAGATAAATTTATTTATATTCATGTATCTATAAATTTTAATTAATATTTAAATTCATTTATTAGTAATTAGTTTTTATCAATTGTAGTACAAAAAAGTTGTTCATTTGTAATATTTTCATTTTACAAAAAAATTGAATCATAAAAATCGAATTCTGAGAGTACAATTTCTTCTTTTAAATTTATACCCTAAATTTTATTTTCTTTAATTCATTTGAGACTCGTCGAATTCTTCCAATAAATTAATATCAGATATTATTTTTATAGTACTTATAAAGTATTTCAAAATAATGCATAATGTAACTTCAACTCTAACTAATTAAGTTAAATGTGTGGTTGAGTTTTTGCTTTAATGATGATATTTTTATCTGGCTACGTATCTACTTTGAAGCGCCCCTAAAACACGGCAAGTGTGACAATTATGTGCATTTAACTTTGTTAGGTACTAGTGCTAGATAAAATTAAAGAATAAGAAACTAATAGTTTATTTATTTTCACAATATTATTTGAATAACGAAGTCTAAATAAAGAAAGAAAAGTAGGATCGAACCCATAAGAAATTAATAGTTTATTATTACACGCCTTCGTTACTTTTTGACTTCCGTAAGAATTGTATATCCGAGACTGTCCATTGACATGTAGATTTGTAGAAAGATCTTAGATGATAATAGATTGACGAATTCATCTATTCGTAAAAACAATAATATATTAAGCACCCCCCAATCCCAATAGAATTGCAACGTCAACTGGGGTGGGGATGTCATTACTAGACCCACCCAGTTGGAGCATTTCCCTCGACTAACTTTTATTAATGAGCATATTTTTTTTCTTGATACTAGTCGTGAATAAAAATTGATAGCAATTGTAACAATTATTTGGTTTGATGATGCGTGGAAACTACACACATTGATAACCCTAATTTTGTTGCGTGAGACCTATAGCAAAAATTAGAAAAAAAAAATCCATATACAATAATTCTTTAGCAAAAACAAAAGTATTGTACGTACTTTTTTGAAAAGATTAGGCTCAGAATTATTGGAAGAATTTTTTATGTCAGTTTAGCCCCTATTTGGTACATATTAAAAGTTTTATTTTCATTCTTCTACTCCTTTTCAACCATATATTTTTCAATAAAATAATATTTTCCATCACATCAATAACTTTTCATTTTTTCTCAACCACATATTTTTCATCAATTTATTATTCTAAAATACATTCTTTCGAAATAATGTGGCTCAAACACACCCTTAGTTCATCAACCTGAATGCTGAATAAAAATATATATATATATATATATATATATATATATTGAAAAACTAATCGTTATTGTTGACTTTTACTAGACAAGTGAGACCCAATAACAGGTATATTTTCAATTTTAATTGTATTAAAATCTATACCAAACAAGCCCTAGAAAGAAAAGAATTAGGGAAAGAGCATGAACCCCCAGTCACGTGGAGATGCAATTTGACTAAGGGTCCGTTTGATTGCACCATGAAAAATAGGGTGGAAAGAAAACGAATCCAGGGAAAATATTTGCCTAGAACTTGTTTTACAGGGAATTGTAATTAAGTGTGTTTGATTGGTATAATTTTTCATGGAAAATGTTGAAAGTTTGAAATCCATTTGACTTCCTTTTTATGGAAATTGT
>CAIGRL010254058.1:0-15556 GCA_903798325.1 Fraxinus xanthoxyloides | reverse complement strand
CATTGTTGAGGCACAAATTGTATCAAATTCAGCAAGGAATGGCTTTCAACGGGAAGCGCACCAAGACTGCAAGATCCCAGGGGAAAAAGTTTCAAGTGTCTGTGGAGCAAGAGGCCACTAGATTGCTGGTACTAATTATATCAAATCAAATTCCCATTTTATATATATTTAAGCTTATTGGAACTGAAATAACAAACAAGAATTTTTAATTTTTGGTTATTTTGAAGGGGAACTTAGGATGGGCATTGATG
This sequence comes from Fraxinus xanthoxyloides, assembly GCA_903798325.1. Lineage (NCBI taxonomy): Eukaryota > Viridiplantae > Streptophyta > Magnoliopsida > Lamiales > Oleaceae > Fraxinus > Fraxinus xanthoxyloides. The sequence continues at coordinate 15,305 of CAIGRL010254058.1, read as the reverse complement.
CAGCAAAACAATTACATTGAAGCAGAGGATGCTTACAGAAGGGCCCTATTGATTGCACCAGACAATAACAAAATGTGCAATCTGGGCATTTGTTTGATGAAACAGGGGAGAATAGATGAGGCGAAAGAGACTCTTAGAAGAGTGAAACCAGCAATGGCTGATGGTCCTAGAGGTGTAGATTCCCATCTCAAGGCCTATGAGAGAGCACAGCAAATGCTTCGAGATCTTGAATCTGAAGTAATAAATAAGGGCGGGGATAGGGTCGAACAGAGTAAACTGTTTGATGCATTCCTGGGCTCTTCTGCAATTTGGCAGCCTCTGCCATGCAAGGAGTCTATCAGAAAATTTTCTAAACCTGAAAACGAATTTCCCGATGAGAATGCCAACACTAACATCATAACAAACCAGGTGGTTCCCCCTGTACAAAAAAGTGTCAAGCAAGTTGTTTCTTGGGGAAATTCACTCAATATCGATGCACCACCATTCTTTTCGTCGAAATTTGCCACGCAATTCCCAGAGAGCCTTAAGAGAACGAGGTCAGGAAATGGAGCAAATTCAAGTTTAAATGAAATGGGAAGAAAGCAAATGATGTCTTTTGCAGAGCCGGAAAATAAAATGCAAAAGCCGGCTTCTTCACTGGAGAAAACAGAAGATAAGTGGGCAGGTTTGCTTCCGGACAGTGAGGGTTTTGAGAATGCAATAATCGCTGCGGTTTTGGGTTCCGACAGTGAAACCAAAAAGGCAGAGGAAACAAGAAATGATACTGGATTTCCTCAAAGGAAGGTTGACAAAAGGCTAAAAGTTTTTCAGGACATTACACTGTCTTTGAGTCCAAGGGCCTGACTTTTGACACTATTACAACATTCATATGACATTAGTTATGATTTAATGAATCTAATTTATATGTTTTTTCATAAAATTTAGGTTGGAGATGTACTTGTTCTCCTCAATTCTCATTCCTCAAGAGAGGTGGGATGATGCAATTATGTTGCTATTTTTCCGTCATTCATGTTTGCCTTTATGCAACAATAAATAAAAATTTCATTTTTAACTTTTTATAATATCCCAATTCCATTATATCACGTTTCGGTTCTCAAACACCATGATTTTGATAGGCTTAGCCCATGGCTCCCGCTCGCATACAGAATTAATGCTGATTGGATAAATAGCACAAAACGTCTCTACCTTTCATTTTTTGGCATTTTCACCCCTACCTTTCACCTTTCATTGGAAAAAGGTCCTTTTCAATAATTTTTCAAATAAAATGACGATTTTACCCTCGTATTCAAATGAAACAAAAGGAAAAGGAAAAAAAAATTAATTGTGGACTGCCAATATTATAAAAAAGTGCAAACAAATCCTAAATAAATTAGGAAAAAAAATTCAACAACCAGTTTCTGCACAAAATTACTTCAGCCTAAGCAAGAAAAAGCTGTAGAGAGGGGTCCGACAAAGGTACTGGAGCAAATGGGTAGCGGAAATTAGACTCCCACAAAACAGAATGAGAGTTTAGTTGGGAAATTACAACTCCGCCGAGGTCGCCTCCTATGCTTACGACCGCGCTGCCTATAGACTCCGCAGCGAATATGCTCGCTTGAACTTTTATTAACATTTATTAACGATCACGCTAGAGTTTGTTGGGTGTATTTTCTCAAGGAAAATTCAGAAGTTAAAGCTGTGTTTCAATTCTTTTTTTTTTTGCAATGATTAAAACTTATTTTGATACACATTAAAATTTTGAGAACTAACAATGGTCGTGAATATTTTTCCAATGTTTTAGGAGATTTTTTAGCAAAACACGGCATTATTCACCAATCTTCAAGCATTGAAACACCTCAACGGCGCGGTATAGTTGAAAGGAAAAATCGTCACCTTCTAGAAGTGGCTTGGGCCTTATTATTCACTATTGTGGTGCCAAAATATTTTTGGGGCAAAGCTGTCCTTACAGCTTCTTATCTAATTAATATGATGCCTAATAGGATTTTGAACTTCTTGACACCTCAAGATTTTTTGAAAAATAATTTCCCTACTACTAGATTATTTTCAAATACGCTTCCATTATTAGCTTATGTTCATGTACATAGTGCATTTTTTGGCAAATTAGATCCTAAAGCAAAAAAAAAAAATGAATTTTCTTGGGCTATCCCCCGACCCAGAACGGGTATAAATGTTATGATCCTGTATCAAGGAAAATGGTTGTAAGTTTTGATGTCACGTTTTCTGAAATGAATTCCTTTTCCCCCAAAATCATCTTCAGGGAAAGATAACAGATAAGTTTTGGAACCTTCAATCAGAAAGTACAGAATTGTCTTTGTCACAGTCAGTCAGTCACCACCTGTCTTGCCCAATGTCATGATAGATTTAAGATTCAGGTGTTACACATGCTAACCAGCGACAAGTGTCTTCCAATTGGTGTGATAAACTCGCAGTTTGTTCCCAACAAGTTACGGAACAAGAATGCAACCTGGTCTAAACATTCAAGGAAGAAGCATCATACTGAGAAAATACAGCCACATACTTCACCACAGCCATGCCATGAATCAAACCCCGAGCAATACAAAACTGGTAAGTTCAGGTGATATCCCTTCCTTTAATGATCCTGCATCTCTTGATCTACCTATCGCACTTCGTAAACAACCTAGTTCTTGTACTTGATATCCTATTTCAAATTATGTGTCTTATCATCATTTTCCTTTCAAGCATTTGCCTCCATTCTTTCTAGTGTAGAGATTCCTAAAAATGTACAGGAATCTCTAGGAGTTCCAAAGTGGAAAGAAGCTGTTCCAGAGGAAATGAGAGCTTTGGAAAAGACTGGAACTTGGCAATTGGTACATTTACCTAAAGGAAAGACTCCAGTAGGTTGTGAGTGTGTATTTACTATAAAGTTTAAAATTGATGGAACAATTGACAGGCACAAAGCAAGACTTGTGGCAAAAGGATATACACAAACATATGGTTTGGATTATCAAGAGACATTTGCTCCAGTGGCAAAGATGACCACTGTACGAGTGTTGATTTCTCTAACTACTAGCTATGGGTGGATTCTTCATCAACTAGATGTTAAAAATGCTTTTTAAAATGGTGATTTGGCTGAGGAGGTTAATATGAAGTTACCACCAGGTTTTGAAGAATCTCCTGGAAGAGATAAGGTGTGTAGACTTCAAAAATCTTTATATGGTCTTAAGTAGTCACCTAGAGCTTGATTTAATCGATTTTCAAACTCAAAAAGCAGGTTATTCTCAGAGTCAAGCTGATCATACACTTTTCTTTCGACATTCTGTTGGAGGGAAAGTAACTATACTCATTGTTTATGTAGATTATTTAATCTTAACGGGTGACGATGAAGCTGAAATTGCAGGTCTTAAAATGGCTCTTTCCAAGGAATTTGAAATTAAAGATCTTGGAGTTTTAAAGTACTTCCTTGGTATGGAAGTCGCCCAATCAGCTAAAGGGATGTCATCTCTTAAAGAAAGTACACTTTAGACCTCCTCAAGGAAGTTGGCATGCTAGGTTGCAAGCCATGTGAAATTCCCTTCAATCCAAATACAAAATTTGGGCTAATAGAAGATATTGGTTAGTCTGTAGACAAGGAGAGGTACCAAAAATTGGTAGGAAAGTTGATTTATTTGTCTCATATACGGCCGGATATTGCTTGCTCGGTAAGTGTAACAAGTCAATTTATGCACTCACCAAATATAGAACATTTGCATACGGTTTACAAGATTCTGAGATATTTGAAACTTACCCCCGAGCGTGCTTTGTTTTTTAAAAGGAATGAGAATCTATGTGTTGAAACTTTTATAGATGCTGACTGGGCTAGATATATCAATGATAAAAGGTTTACTTCATGCTGCACTTTTGTGGGTGGTAATTTGGTGACATGGCATAGTAAAAACCAGTGTTGTAGCTAGAAGTAGTGCAGAAGCTGAATTTCGGGCAGTTGCACTAGAAATGTGTGAGCTACTATGGCTAAAAAATCTTCTTGAAGATTTGAAGATAAAATTCGAAGCTCCAATGAAGTTATACACTGGTAATAAAGCAACAATTGGCATGGCCAATAATCCAGTACATCATGATAGAACTAAATACGTTGAAATTGATAGACATTTCATCAAGGAAAAATTAGAATGTGGTGTGATCTGTATGCCGTATGTTCCAACAAAGGATCAGCTTGCAGACATGTTTACTAAGGGATTACTGAAACAAGTGTTTGAATCCTTTTGTTCCAAGCTTGGTTTATTTGACATCTACGAACCAGCTTGAGAGAGAGTATTGACAGTATTACTTGTTTCCTTGTTATCTTAAGTTGGTTTCACTTGATTTGATTCTCCTAGGAATCCTGGATAAGCTGTAACTTATCTAGTATAACTAAATTGTCGTAACTGTAGCCTAATATCTCTTTAGTTTCTGTATTTACTTATTTAAAGGCTGGGAGTCTGTATATTTTAATGTAATGAAATATAGATAAGTACTCTTTTATCTTGTTTTCTACACCATGTATTAATATAGATGCACACGCACCTCTTCAGCTTCTTCTGTTTCTGTAATGTAATATACAGCATGTCGGTGGAACTGAGGGGCGAGGAATAACGCCAAGAGGTATTTAAGAGTGGGTGAAATAGTCTTTTGATATGTAGTAGCGTTGCTGTGGTCTTCTACTATAGTTTTCAGTTCTTGAGGAAGCCGTCGTATCCTCGTATGTTTTACCTTTAAGAATTAACTATGTAGAATGAAGTGTAGTTATGTAATATAATTTGCAAGATATTTCTTTGACCAGTCGTCGTTCAATATTTTGATTGCTCAAAAAGTTGGACTATTTACTCCTCCATCCACCTCTCAAGACTTGCATTGAAACAATACTTTACCTCTAAATGTCCAATCTAATCATGAATGCACATATTTTCTTATTTTCTGGCATCGAGTTACAGGTAGAGTTCCAAAAGGCGAAAGGTGAAATCCACGATCATTTCATTATAAGCCAAGTAAGAATTGAAAATTGTGCTTGTGTTCCATATTTTGTGCCAACGAAAATTTTCATGTCTTTTCATTGTTCAATCTTGTTCTGAACTTCACGTTATGGTAGCTAATCGTTTGCTCATTCCTTGTTACTACTAAAAAACAGATTTCTGAGCACTACAAAAGCGCAGCTCCCACATATTTACAACGATAGCAAGATTAAGATTTCATAAACAAAAACCGTTAAAGTTAAATATTAAAGGTATTTACAAATTCACAAGAGGCAAAGCCAATATATATAGTTCCATTAACTATTTACCAGTCTTCTATTTCATCATCACAAGTATCATTATCAAAGAAGTCATCTTCGCCATTGTTCACTGCAGTAGAAACCTGCTGACTCTCACCATCTTTGGTTACTTTATATCCAAGCCAGTTAAGAGCGGGGTTAAATTCTGTGGCTATAACTGAAAACTCGCATAACTTCAAGCTACTATGAATAGCATTCCACCCACTCACCATTTGAAACTGCAACCACATTAAGCAAATGAGGAGAAAATTAATGTGCATAAGAATAAACCACGAGCTCAAAAGTATTCTCTTTGCACCCGAATCCTAAAGTCCACTAAACATCACTCTTAGCACCGTAGAAAGAACTTGTGCATCAGAAAAATGAGTAAAGGCTAATATTTTGCGGGCAGGGGGTTAAAATTTGAAGGTTTGATGGAAGAGAGTTTCTACATTATAAGATTTTCTTGCTGCACTTCCTAAAATGCTGGTTTAGAACATTTCACATGGAAAAATAAATGACTGCACTGAAGAACCCCGGAATAGTAAAAAACACAACAAAATGGTAAGAATGAGTCCTAACCCCCCAAACCCACCCTCTATCACACACACATACACACAAACTGTTTAGAATGCATTAGACATACTCTTCTCCAAAGTTGCACTGCAACTAAACATTATGTTTTTTTCACAATTCAAAGATTCTTAGGATTTAAATGGCAAAATACAATTGGTAGAAGCAAAAGTTACTAGAATATAGGACACCAAATGTTTAAAAACATTTTTCTTCAAAATAACCAAAGACAGATTTTAAGGGGATGTTTGATGCACATTATGGAGAAGAAAATGCATTTTATAATATGATGTGATGGAAAATATGTGATTAAAAAAATAAGGAAATTTTTTGAATTTGCGTGTAATATTATTGTATTGAAGAATGTGGGGTTGAGAATGAGCTTTGAAATAATGAATTTTTGTGAGGATGTGTATCAAACATGGGCTAAGAATAGAGATGACCAACTAAAGGAATGGTTCCTTGCTAACCAACCTTATTATGTCGTAGTGATTGCTCAACCTGCCAGAGCTTTGGTTTGCGAATAGCATGCCATCTGCACTACCAGCAACATAACAGTTTTTAAAAGTGACTCAACTGGAACAAAGAAAATTATTGTTATCGAAACTATACCTGGAAGTCACTGCATGAGCATTACCAAATAGCACCCCTCGCACAGCAATTGAAGCAGCAGCAGACTGTATAATATTCTCAGCTTCAAAGTTTCGAGTTCGAGTTCCACCAAGAAGAAAGTCTGCATCACTTAAATATGATGAGACAGACCATGCATCATCAATTGCATCCTCACTCACAAAATCTAGAACTGCAAGCATCATATGAATAATAAAAGTTGATAATCTACAAAAGTCACCAATAATGTGGTTCTGCTTCACACAAACTCAATAACAGAATTTTAAGTTCTTTTTTCATCCAATAGCAAAGTTAACATTCTAGCTTGGAAAATCAAGTTTAACAAGTAACCAAGTCACAAAATCGTAGAAAACAATGCCTACCTGAATTTTGTCTGTTGCAATGAAACTTGAATAGAACAAAGCTTATAGCCAAATCAATATGATTTCAGATATTTATCTTCTTACATATTTAAAAATGTATAAAGAAAGTACAAACTAAATAATAATCGCAAGAGATAAACAGAGCAAACTGTTACCATTTTCATGCAGAAAATCAGCAATGGCCCTTGTTTGCCCGTGTGCTTGACAAAGCACAATTTCCGGAGCATCCATTTTAAAGGGTAACCTGATAAATTTGTCCTTTAAAAGAATCGCATTTCTATCTACAAAAAGAACACAATGAGCTCAAAAATAAAATACAAATCTTTGATGTAATTTCTTCTATTCAACATCAATTAAACTTTCGGGAACTGAAAAACTAGTGATGAGATATGGAAGATGATAAATTGTCCTCTAAAGATCAAGCACTGAAGCACATCCTAGATCCTGATACTCTATGGCATGTATTCTTAAAGAGAAAGTTACAATAGATATACCAGGCTCGGATAAAATTCCAGACTCTCTTTTGTTGTGCAAAAATTTGCCCAGTGCGTGAAATAGCGATAGTGTTTCATCTCTTCCGAATGGCAAACACATACCACCATTTAAATGATAGTTCTTGTCCATATCTTCTTCTGTATGTGTCACCGAGCTCTTGGAAAAAGTTTGAGAATTCACTGGAAATGGTTTCAGACAGAAGTACTGTAAAGATGTTATTGCGCTTCTAATATCCCCTCCACTGGCTTTCGCTATTAGATCAATTTGTTCATCTCCCACTTCAAATTGCTCATATCTGCATATTTTTGAAAGTGTTCTTCTGATGGAGTTCATTGTGATTGGATTAAAAGTCACCTGAAAGATCCATAAAATTTTACAAGACCATCAGAAAAAAACAGGCGAACACTTTTAAGTAAAGAAGGTTACGAGAGGCAACCTTACAAGCCCCAGCATTAAGCAAAGATGACTGGAGTTCTTCCCAGTAGCGGGTGTTATACTCTGCAGAGTCAGATTTGCCATAGTCGTTGATCAATAAGGCTGTTGGAAGATGAACTGATCGCAAAAGTAGATGCAAGCACTTATGGAGTCTTCCATAAGCAAATTTCCCATTTACCACAGGAAGATCATCGATCAATAGTATGATTGATGAAGGAGATGTTCTTGTCATTGATGACAATCCATACTTTCTTATCCTTTCAACAAAACTTTCAAACTCATCCATCTTTGACATGTACCGTATCCCTAGTTCACATTTATTCAAGAATCATGACGCAAACAATTAGGAAAGTGGAACAAACGGAACAAAAATGTAAAAGCATTACCATAATAATAAGATGCTATAAGAATGGAGGATGTGGATTATGATTCTTACACGAATAAAGGAGATATTCAAGATCGTACAAATTACAAAAGGTGTAAGCTCAAGAGTCATACTGCAAAATTGTGGGAGAGCCAGATTAAGTTTATATTAAGCCCTTGTTTGGTGAAGATTAAAATTAAATTTTTAGTTGATTTTGATAAATGTTAATGGAATGCAGGATTGAAAAGTTATGAGACCAATGAAATATGTGATTAATATTGATTGTTTAACTTTGACTAAGATTAAAATCTGATTTTAATCAATTCCAAACAAGGAATAAGTGTGATTCAAAGGTCTTGGAGAACCAGATTGATTTTATGTTGAAAAGACATTCAATCTACTATAGAGGCCAAAGACCAACTTAGGAGTTAAGTGGAACAGTCTACTAAAAGAATCAAGAATTCAAAGTATTTTTATTGATTTAGAAAATGCATATGATAGGGTGTCCAAATACAGCCACAAATAGAACAAGAAATATCAATATTATTAAGGATGAGTAAGATGGAGAAATCACAAGGGTGGGATGTAATGGTGAAAATATCAATATTATTGAGGACATATACAATGAAGCAAACACGAGTGTGAGATGCAGGGTGGTGGTACTAGAAAATTTTCTAGTGCTGTAAGACTGCATCAAAGTTCTATCTTGCGTCCTTATCTTTTAACTTTCTTTTTTTTTTGAAAGGTAATCAAATATTTTATTAATCATCGCATAATACACCGGGAGTGTATTATTATTTTAAATCAGAACGTAATAATATGAAATTAGGCAACCCATCTATATGCCCAATAGCCGCAACATTAAACTAAGTATACAATGTCAAATAAAACAATTCCTTAATCTGACGTCAAGTGCACTAACTTTCACCATATCCCCAACATAAATAGGGTCAATGTAATGTCCCTCCTCTTCATCCACCCGTACAACATCATTGTCTGTGTCCCCCGTCCCCCTTCTCGATGAGATTTTAACTTATGGATGGGTTATGACATGTTCAAGATGAGATATACAGATATATGTTTTTCGCTGATAACATAGTTTTTCATGTGCTCTTTTAGTCAAGAGCAAGTGTTTTCGGTTATTGTGTAATTCGAAATGATTGATAATTTAAATTTAGGCATTTTTTTCTTCTGTCTTCTCATCTAATGAGTAGATAAGGTCTTTTCTTCGCTCTTCTAAAGAGCAAATGAGGAAAGAACAAAATAAAATCTTCCTCTTCTTTTCTTCAAATTTTCTCTAAATTAACCAAAAGGTACAGAAAATACTCGAATGATATATGCACCAAAATTTTACAAAATCGAACTATCTCTTCCAATTCAAAATAGCCATTTGAGATTTTGTCAAATACCTGACAGATATATTCAGCTAATATGACACAAGTATTATGGTTAAGTTGCACAGTGTAACTTAAACATTTCTGAAGTGATGAGCAAAAGTAGGAGATAAAATATTTTTGTGCAATATAAGTCAGAAGAACAAATTTTCATGCCAGATTTCCACAATTTCTGTGGCTGAAAAATTGGGGGAAATGGGTATTTATGGGGTTAAAGAAACCCTCAGAAGGGTTAGAAATCACCACTGTCATAACAGAATTATTATAAAAATTAGCTCAACTGCAAAATAAAATGATTACTTTCGCATTCATATAAGACTTCCACTGGAAGAAGGCAAAGATTGTAAATAGGAAATTCTTTACTAGTTAATTGTAAGACTAATTCTAGAATGTCAAACAATCCTTGAGGCACTGCATTAAACAACTAATTCAAGATTCAAACAACAGATATTTTTTCTATGTCAACTAAGAAATAAACTTAACTCCAAAACTTAGCAAAATTAAATCTATTTCCAGCATTTAAACCATTGATTCGCCATTGTTAAAAGGCTTCATTACAGACACTTCCTGTTCAACCATTTTTCTTTGAAATGGAACCCAGTGGTTGCGTTGTAAACTTTGTACCAACCATAAAGAAGATGTTCTATTTTCATTGTTCCCCTTAATCATTTTGCATTGCAGGTAAAATACAGAATCCAGATAGATAATCCATAAATATACTAAAATACGAACGTCTGTCATCATTTCTTAGCATTGGGCATAACTGCATTAGTGGGTATATAGATGCATACAGATACAAATGCAGACACACACATGAGCATGCGCAAGCACAGATGTATTTAAGATTGAAGTACCTAAAATTGAATCATGAAACTGTTGCCAAATCGTGTCATCATACTCTTTACTATTTTTGAAATCCATAGTCATACATATTCATAAAATAAATATAGGATCACAAACACACAAGCATGGGTGCGTGTGAACACATGCACAAATATGCTTGAAATACCTGAATTAGAGTTGTGCAGATGTTCTTGCCAAATCGTGGGAGTAGGAGTGTTCCATTCATGCACTTGAGCTCCAAGGTTAGATGCAACTGCATAGACAGTTGCCTGCAAGTCGAGATAGAATGAATCACTTCATGCAAGACCAAAACTATTGTGTTTTAGAATTTAGTTGAGAATGCTTGAGAAATAGTATCAGAAAACTATCATTTCACATTCTGGCCACCAATCTATAGGAGAGAAATGACATACAGATTTTCCAACTCCAGCTTGTCCAGAGACGAGGAGAACGTTGCTATATGAATTTTTCTGCATCCAGTCCAGAATAATAGAAAAGATTCACAGAAGATAAATTGAAAATTATGTGTAACCCTTCAAAGAAATACCATATCATTATATGACCACTTAATTAATGATCAAGGCTTGGTAGAAGCAAAAAAGTGGAACAACACATTGCAATTCATTAATTTGATATATTCAATCAAGGATCCTTAATAAGGTTTCTTAAAAAAGCTTTTAGTGCTTCCCGAACTTGGACTCGTTATCTTATACTAGCTGTGTATGCCATTATGTTGCCATGAGAATCGGTGGATGAATAAAAAATATAGGAACTTCGTGAGCTATAACGTACATGGGTTTTGCTAAAAGCAACAAGCAGTTATGCTTAAAACAATAAGTGTGCTTAATGAATATTAGGCTGACATAAATTCTATTATTAGCAGAAGAAAGGCTGTAGTTGTGGCCCTTTAGTCTTTAATTGGGGGCATAAGTATTATTTTAATAATTTGAATATTTGATATTCTATAATAGTCTTGAAATATGCTTAAGGGTTTCTTTGTTTATTGAAGAAGTTAACGTGAAGTCGATCTAGAGTTTTGTATTCAATCTTGTTACTTGTTCTAGTCAACGAAGTGTTTCAAGTTTATAGGCCTCGTGTAATTATGTTATCATGAGGATTCTGTGATTATTATGTCGTGTTTTAGGCCTGAAAAGAGTTATTGATTCATTGTTCCGCTAAAACTGCTTATTCTCCCATTCCTCTTTCTTTTCTTATCCTAAAATAAATACTAAACAATCCAACTTTTGCAAATGACAAATCAATCAGCATAACGCCCAATCCAAGGGAAAAACAGAGTAAATCCATATATTGTAAATCATTCCTATTTCAATTAATAGAAAGGGTACACAGCTCCCGAATCTATAGATAACAGGTATACATTGGCACGAAGTCTGAATTCTCAACATGGTGACCTCCATAAAAGAGAAGATTATTCACTTATGAACACTTTCTAGAGAGCGTAAGGACAAAAATTATTTGCTTTAGAATGGAATAGGATCATTAAGGGAAGAGGTATGCCAGAAGTGGAGGGATCTATAATCAAAGCTTGAAAAAATCATGGATTCACCAAGAAATAGAACCCAAGAAGTTATGGAGAGGGAATTGGGTCCATACAATAAGCTAAAGTATCTAACCTTTTACCAACCACAGATAGAAAGGGGGAAAAAAAACAGTACCACAGAAGGTCTCAGTCTCTCCTCAAACCATGTTTTAACTTCATCAACCTGAAAAAACAAGGATGAGAAAACAAACACTCAATAAAGTGTTACAGATTTATTTTGAGTTAAAGGTGGATACCTTCTTCTTCTGAACAGCTAGCTCCTCCAAAGACCTAGGCTTATATTTATCTACCCAAAGGCCTATGTTACTCCTGGAACCTATTTCATATCCAATTCATTCAACATGACTCAGAAATAAAAAAACACATGTTAAGGTATCCTGTTCAGCAGGACTATGACAGTATCGTTTCAAAGTAACTGGAAATATTTACGTGTAGGTATTTTACAATTTTCTAGCAAAAGCAACTCAATCAAAATTTTAACCAAGTCTTAAACATGTAAACAAATACAACATATGTGCAACTGAAAAGGGCAGCGTGGAAGATCCATATTGCAATTAGATGCATGTAACCACAAGACACAGCTATATGAATAATATTAACGGAGAAAAATCCTAAAAAGAGAAGGTATAAGCCTCCATAAACAGGGGGAAGCAGAGAAAAACAAGTTCAGTTCACAAGGGATGAGAAAATGCGATCTCAATACTGAAAACTCCAAAAATAGCGTACCAGAAGACACCTTGAACTGAGGGAACCCTTGATCAAAATCCTCACAAAAACGTTTAATCTGCAGCCAGTAATCCCAAGTTTCACAAATAGAACCCCATAGAAAATTAAATAAGTAATACCGAACATATAAAGATTTCAACACAAAATTAACGCTTACAACAATAACAATTCACACATTAAACCCGAACAAATGCGGACCCATCAATTTAAACATGCATATTATATAAACATCATCAAATGATGAAATTTACCACATCAAAACCGTCGGCATTGGAGTCTTGAAACACCCGTGAACGAGAATCAGAAAGTGGGGTCCTATTAACCCTCTTGCGGGTTCTTCTAACTGGAACTGATTTCGAGCAGCTGGAATTGGTTTTCAGTATGAAGTCTTTATCTTCTTCATCGTCGGACGATGAGATGACGATGGCAGAACTCCTTTTCACCTTCCCCATTGCACGAAAAAATTGGGGAAAAATAGGAAGCAAAATTAAAATTCCCGCTCTTTATTAAGATTCAAACAGTAAGTAAAATCGAATCTAAGAACTGCTACCATTACTTGTTAAGATTCAAATGGTAAATAGGAGAGTTCTATTGGCCGATGGGTGAATAATTGGCAGTGGTAACTTTGGTGTTCTTCCGCACGGGGGGGCTTTGAAAAACGCGGGTGTTTATCGGCAAATGTGCAGAGCGTACCGAAGAAGCTGAATTGAAATTTTGGGCTTTATTTGAACAAGGGAAAATGGTCCAGACGTATGGGGTTACTTGTATACTCTCCCATTCTTAAAAGGTTAATTAAATTTATTTATTTATTTTGTCGAAAATGCATTTTGGAATAATACGTTGACGGAGAATATATGGTTAAAAATAAAAAATAAAAATGTAAGTTTGTGTGTAATATTATTTTATTAAACAATGTGTGATTGTGAACAAAAAAGAAAAATGTATTTTTGAAAAACAGAAACCAAACACGGACATAACATCAATAGTGCTTAACATTCGTCAATATGCGAGTCCACTTGGATTCGTCAAATTAACCAAAAGAAATCTTTAATTGTACATCACTGTTACATAGATTTGTGTTAAATAGCATTACTCATATGAAGAACTGACATATTGATTATCGTATTCAGCTTATGTTATTTACCAATTACATAATACAATAATTTGTCGATGGATAACAAATTTAAATTTGAGAATCACTAATGAATTGGCATGTTACGTCATTGGTGCTTAGTATTAGATGAACACGAATATTTTGTAAATCATTTTTTTAGTCGCGTGTGTATATATAGTTAATGGATTTCTTGTTTCGATACTTTGGCTCGAAAATGTACTTTTTCTTTATTGAAATCATAATTTTGTTTTTATTTTTTACTTTTTACTTTTTACTTTTCACTATCTCAAGAATAATCTTTAGATTTCAATGTTTTTGGCTTACATTTCTTTATTCGAATTTTCTAGAAAATGTGGAATTTTTTGTTATGCATATGGCACTCCATTTTTTCATGTTTAGCCCATGTTTGGTCACATTAAAATTTTTATTACAATTATTCTACTCATTTTCAACAACACATTATTCAATAAAATAATATTTTACATCTTATTAATAGTTTTTCCTTTATTTTCAATCACACATTCTTCATCAATCTACTGTTCCAAAATATTTTATTTCAAAATAATGTGGCTCAAACAATCTCTTATGGAGGGGTTTCGGAGTTCAAGCTATCCTGGCGATTTTTGTCTTATCTTTGATTTTACCGTTAATTTTCTCTAATTTAAACATATAAGTAATGATATTAATTAAAATTAGGGGAATTTTCAAAGTAGCCAAAAATAATAATGGAATAGAAAATATGTCCAATTTTTTTAAATGGTTATTACACCCCTGTTTGCACTCAATTTTTATTTTACATACATCAAATTTCGATTACAATGAAGGTTATCAATAATTATTAATTTTTATACTTAAAATCTCCAACTTTCTACGGTGCATTTTTATCTCTAACATTCAATTAATTAACATATTTTGTATCTGCTTGTGATTCATGTTCAAGTATTTTATCAACATACTTTGAAAATACGGAGCAAATATTTTATTCTGTCTAACTCTTCGATCTCATCTTCTTTGGTTTTAAGGTCTAGGTTTAAAAGTGAGGAACCCTTTTTGATTAAATCTTGATCTTAGTTAAACCTCCCTTTTTGATTAAATCTTGATCTTAGTTAAACCTCGAGCCTCTTAAAAAATTGCAGTTTTGTTGCGTCAATAAATTACGATGCACTCTAATCTCTTTGGTCCTTTATTACAGGGCATGCCACAATAACATTTGAAATTTTTCTCCCATTTAATCATGCAAATTCAAGTCTTCATTTGCGTACTTGTTATCCCTCATTCATCGAGATGGATCGCGTAACAATCAGATAAGAAAGAGCAAAAAAATCACTTAAACCCGCACTTCACGTTGCTTGTCTTCCTAGACCTAACCAAAGCAATTAGGTATAATGGTGAGGTGATTTAGGCAGCTCGTCCGAAGTGTAAAGTCCGAGGTGAAGGAGGGGCCATAAGTTGTTGCAGTGCATTTTCAAGACGATAGATATTTACTTCACAAGGCATCTTTTATGAAACTTGTGACCTCTGAACTGTCAGTAACTAAGAGTCTCGTTCTTTGTCAGTTGGGAT
>CAIGRL010254050.1:0-11426 GCA_903798325.1 Fraxinus xanthoxyloides | reverse complement strand
ATCCAATCAATTAATTTCAACAATTCCCCACATGAGTTGATAGTATAACTCGAACAGGATTTTAGCTCTTTTTTCTACCTTGATATTGTCTAACGCTATCGAGTTATCCCTACTAGACATGCTATTAAGTGTGTAGTCTTTTATAAGAAACTTCGGTCTAAGGAAAAAGCACTCGAATTGCATGATAGAATTTTTTCCTTCTATTTACCTATGGAAGCCATGCAAGATGTACTATTAGGTTGATCACGATCAAAATTATATTTGCTACAGGTGAAGAAGCTGGCTATTTTTGCTGCAAGTGCTGCCACAACTGAAGCGAAAAATCTGATGTCTAAACTTGAGTAAAATTTCTTGTACTCTTGATATGTTCTCTTTTGCATTCCTGTTCGATTTAGTCTTGATTTATTCTGTACTGGTTGCTAATGCTACACTTTCTTCATAGGAATGCCAATTAATCGAATTCTTATGTGGTCCACTTAGCACGGTAGGGCAACACCTGACGCAAGCTGTTGAAGTTTGAAGGCTCTCTGGGGACAGAACTGGAGATACAGAGGATCGAGATCGCCATTTATGATCTACAGAATTGAGACAGTTTTTCATTACCCCGATAAACCGTTTTCTGATGTATGTTTTAACCTTTGTACATTTGTTTTAGCATATTGTTCCCCATACAAACTAGAAAGGTTACATTTTGGTAGACATACATGCATTATCATAGGGGCGGATCCAGACATTTTCTACTATGTGGTAAAAAATTAAGGACGCTCGAGCAGAACTCAGAAACTCCATGGAGGATAGGCTTCAATCATTGGTGCTCGAGTGTGCCTTACCTGGTGCCCCAAGTTCCTATTATGTCAAATATCAGCACGACATACATGAGTTTTCTAAAAAACTAAAAGATGAATATACACATAAAATATAACTTGGCAAATAAACTGAAACAAGAAATTTTCAATAATAAATTAAAAAAAGATTTAAGTGATAATTTCTAATACACGAATAACAAAGAACATGTTTGCCATTGCAACAAGTCTGTTGTGTTTTTCAAGTGGAAGAAGAATATTGTCATCGATCATATTTCCAAACGGGTGATATCCAATGAATGTAACAGGGAAATAGCAAATTGCAAGAACAATACATGCAAGTATTCAGGTGCAGAACTAGGATTATTGTTCAGTGCGGATGAAATTTAATCGAGGTCGAGGTTTTCGGGGGCTTGAATCGTACATTAAATTTGAGCCATTAAATTATAGTATGCAATATGCATTCATATTTTTCTTAACTAATCTATAAACTGTGTTTATAAGACCAAATTTCTGAACAAAATTTGAATGTATACAATTTTGATACACACAACTTAGTTGATTAAGCCCTTATTTGAGTCCCATTTTATTTTTTTATTTTTTCACCAAAAATACATTTTGTAATAGTGTTATGATAGATAATGTGTGGTTAAAAAATAAGATTTCTTTTGAATTTGCGTGTCATATTATTTTATTAAAAAATATGTAGTTGAAATGTGATTAAGTCACTGTTAATATATTTTAATGGAAAAAATGAGCTCAAATAAGGGCTAAATAATATAATATTCCTAATTAATGGACTATAAAATTGCTTTTCCCAATTCACTCGCAATCTGATTTCTCTTTCTCCTGCACAGCTACACCTTTGCTCTCTCTTTATCACACAGTCATGCATACAATACATACAACCAATATGTATAGTGGGGGTAACAAAAGAACCCAATTGTATGACAGCACCCTCTATAAAGTTCCTGTAGCCTGTAGGTTGTCTGGCGGTGGTGAAAAAAAAAAAAACCTCAAATTTTTGTGGGCTGACTTGACCCCACATGACCCCATACCCATGTGTTCTGTGTACACATTTTAATGCACCATGTTGTTCAAGTTTATGCAGTATGCAGTTGTTTAAGAACATTTTTCTTTTACAAAATTCATTCTATTATCTTGCTGCGTATATATCAAGATTTATATAATGAATTACATAATATTACATGGTACTCTATCATTTATCAGTTTAAAATACAATCAACTTTTTTACCAAATTTTTTCTCTCCACATCATATTATCTAATCCATTATGTACATTATTTATGTACAAGTAGTAAAATCCTTTCATTTTTTCCTATTCTGAAAATCGAGCTTCGATTTTTGTTCTTCAAACCTACTTAATTATCATGCGGCTCTTAGTGTGATGTCGTGTTTACAAGATCCTACAATAAGAGGCTTAAATTTTCTTACCGTTCACTTATTTTCATCCTTGGAAGATGAATACAATGTCGTTTTGTTTTGTGTTTTCCTGGGTTTTATATGAAACATGCCATTTTATCGGCATTGGCTTGGGTGTTTCTCTTCCTCATGTTATTGCGTTTCATTCTATCTCCCCGACTGCAAAAAGAATTTCGTTCTCTCATGCATGGTGTTCGAAACTTTTTCTCTGCAGTCTTCCCGCTGTTTTGTGGCCGGAAGTTTGCAATCTTCTTTTGCAATTTGCAGATATCACCAATCATGGAGGGTTCAATGTAGTAATTTTTTTTCTTTTTTTAATTTTGTTTACTGTTATTGTATACTTATACCTGTATCTAGGGTTATGCTTCATTTATATTGCGAATCGGGACTTTTGTAAATTTCTGTAACATGCAAAGCTTGAAAATAGAGAATTGTATGAATGGAAAGAGACTTTGTGTAATTCTCATTCATTTCGTGTTCTTTAATAGCTTTACAGAAGGGTCTATTTATACACTTTATTTACTCAAGAAAATCTGTAACTGACTTAACTATTTGAACTAACTTTAACTGACTTAACTAATTGAACTAACTTAAATGTTTATTTACAAATAACAGATGAAGTCCTCTGTTTGGCTTATAGAGATTTTAATTCTAACTTTTCTATGTGATTTTCTATATTCCAACACCCCCCCTCAAGATGAGAATGGATATTAATCATTCCCATCTTGCGAATAAGGTGATGAAAATGGAGAGAACCGAGAGGCTTAGTGAATATGTCCGCTATTTGGAATTTGGAAGGAATATGAATGATCTTTATAAGGCCTTCTTGCAGCTTTTCTCGTACTAAATGGCAGTCCAATTGGATATGTTTTGTCCTCTAGTGGTGTACTGGGTTTGATGCAATCTCATAAGCAGGTTTACTGTCTGTGTAGAGTAGAGCAGCTTGAGTATGTTCAATGTTTAAATCTGACAGCAGGTAACTTAACCATTGGAGTTCATAGGTAGTTGATGCCAATGCTCGATATTCAGACTCTGCAGAGGACCTCCTGACTGTGGGTTGTTTCTTTGATTTCTAGGAGATGAGAGAATCTCCTAAAAATATTGCAAAACCAGTTACACTCTTTTTTATATCAATACAGCTGTCCCAATCACTATCTGAGTAAGCTTTTTGATGCAATGGAGACTTAGCAGATAAGAAAATTCATTGGCCTGGTGTTGCCTTGATGTCTCTAAGGACTCTCTTTGCTGCCTTGAGATGCAAGGTGCTAGGATTAGCTATAAATTGGCTCAATGCATGTACTTAATAAGCAAGATCAGGCCTAGTAATTGTTAGATACAACAATTGACCCACTAGTCTTCTATAAGATGCTGGATCAGGTAAAGGATCTGATGCGTCATTTGCAGTCAGTTTCAAGGTTGATTCCATAGGAAAAGTAGTTGGTTTTCATCCAGAAAAACCACTATCTTGTAGAATATTGAGGGCGTACTTTCTTTGACGTAAAGCAATGCCTTTGGCTGATCTAGCTACCTCAATTCCCAAAAAATACTTCAATTCACCCAAGTATTTTATTGTAAAAGATTTATGCAGAAAATCCTTCATAGTAGATATAAGTTCTAAGTTGTTGGAAGTAAGAATGACATCATCAACATATATCAATAGAGCAATAAAACTATTTTCAGCTACAACTAGTAAGATTCTCACTGTTGTCATTTTTGCAACATGTGAAAAAGTGTCAAAAAAATCAAGTCCCTCTTGTTGAGTGTAGCCCTTTGCTACCAACCTAACTTTATATCTATCCAATGTGCCATCAGCTTTAAATTTTATGCGATAAACACATTTGCAACCTATTGCTATTTTATTAGGAGGCAAAATTGCAAGTTCCCAAGTTTGATTAGTTTTAAAGGATTTAATCTCATCTGCCATGGCTTATTGCCATTGAGATTGTGAGATGGCTTGTTTAAAAGTTCTAGGTTCAGATCTAGAGAAGACAACATGAACAAAGGCTTTGTGATTATTTGAAAGTTTAGAATCAGAAATGAAAGACAAAATAGAGTAAGGTTGACCTGAAGGAGGACAAACAAGAGGTTCATGAGCTGCTGAAGAGCCTTTAGTCAAATTACCACAATAATATTCTTGCAAATATTGAGGAGAACGCCTAATTCTTTCAGATGTTCTCAGATTTGTAGGTAATGGATTGGTAATATTAGAAGGTGGTAAGTGAACAGAATTTTCTGGAGAAGTTGAAGAAGAATTTTCTGTACTAGAACAGTCATATATTTGAGGAAAATTAGGGAAGGCAAATGGTATATGAATAGAATTAGGAATGGATGGAAAAGTGGATTCATGAAATGTGACATTTCTTGATATAAAGGTTTTGAGAGTAAGTATATCAAGCACTTTGTATCCTTCGATATTTGGTGGATAACCAAGAAAGATGCATTTGGAAGCTTTAGGTGAAAACTTCCCTTGATTATTTTTAAGTGTGCTTGCAAAACACAAACATCCAAACACTTTGAGGTATTTGTAATTTGGTTGTTTGTGGAATAAGAGATAGTATGGTGATTGATTATTTAAGGTTGAAGAAGGAGTACAATTAATAAGATGGGTAGTTGTTAGAACACAATCTGTCCAGTAAGATAAAGGTAAATTGCTTTGAAATAAAAGGGCTCTAGCAACATTTAGTAGGTGTTGATGCTTTCTTTCAACCCTACCATTCTGTTGTGGAGATTCAACACATGATAATTGATGTATTATTCCATGCTCTTGATAGAAAATAGGCATGTTAAACTCCTTACCATTGTCTATTCTAAGAGTTTGAATATTTGTGTTAAATTGAGTTTGAACATATCGGATAAAGCTGGTAAGTATGGATCTTGTATCGGATTTTGCCTTCATGAGATATAGCCAAGTAAAACGAGTATAATCATCTAAGATTGTAAGAAAATAGTTATATCCAGAATAAGAAACTGTAGAGAAGGGACCCCAAATGTCAACATGAACTAACTGAAATTTTTTATTTGATTGACTATTTGATACAGAATAAGAAAGCCTCTTTTGTTCAGCTAAGGGGCATATTTCACATACATGATTTTGATGAACCTTTATAGAAGGATCAAGATTACAAATTATTTGTAATCTTGCAGATGGAACATGTCCTAATCTAAGATGCCATAGGTGCGAATTGCTATTACATGATTGAACGAATGTAGTAGAAGAAGAACCAATTAGATCAGTCATTTCACTCTTATTTGAAGTAGGAAAAGACATGTGGAATAAACCAGATTTGACTTCAGCAAGCCCAATCATACTCCATTTGTTCAAATCCTACAAAATGCATTTGGATTGAAGGAAGAACAATCCAATAGAGTTATCTTTAGTTAATCTTGAAGTAGAAATTAGATTGATATTGAAAGAAGGAACAAACAGTGCATTTTGTAGGATTATATCAGAAGAAAGTATGACATTACCAGAGAAAAAGATAGGGACATATTGTCCATTTGGTAAATGAACCTTAGAAGGTTTGCTAAGCATGCTTATGGAACTGAAAAAGTGGGGAGAACAAATTATATGATCTGTTGCTCCTGTGTCAAGAATCCAAGTGTGTGAATTCTTTGAAGAAGAAATAGAATTACAGGAAGAGAATATACCTGAATCATTATTATAGGAAGTGGAGACAACATTAGCTGTAGAATTAGTATTAAGATTGGAATTGGATAGGCTATTTGCTAGAAAGCAGATTTTTGATTTGCTCTTGAGAAAATATCATATTGGGAATACTTGAATTTTGTTCCAATGAAGATACATTGTTTGCAATGGGTTGTGCATATGATGAATTTCCAGAGTGCACATTGATAGATCTTTACCAAGTCTATTTTTCCTTTCTGCTTCATGTATCTGGCACCAGTGAAGGATTGTCTTTGTGGTTGAGCAGCAACCATGGCATGAGAATCTAGGGAAATTCCAATACTATTAGACATGATCTTTGACTTTCTTCTAGTAGTAGCAAAGAAAATACTTGGCTCATTGATGATAGAGGGGATTGAAGGAGTAACCTACTTCTTCTGATGGCTGAGTATGAATCATGCAATCCAACCAAAAATTTGATCACATAATCAGACTGTTGTCGATCTGTGAGATTCTTGAGAATATTGCATGTGCACCTACCAAGATTTCCACATGTACAACTTGGAATAGGTCGATAGCTGATGTATTCATCCCACAAGGTTTTAAACTCGCTAAAGTACTCAGTAATAGTTTTAGAACTTTGAGAGATGGAACTGAGAGATTTTTCCAGAGAAAAGACTCTTGGACCATCACTTCTAAGGTATCTTGTTTTGAGTTCCTCCCAAATGTCCAAAGCAGTTGTAAAATAAAGAAGGTTGCTGCGAATTTCTTTGGAATTGAGTTCATTAACCATGATAGCACTAGATTATTTGCTCTTAGCTAGGCAGTTCAAATTCTGGGGTCAACATCAATTCTAGGTTGAAGTAGAGTTCCATCAATGAAGGAGATTTTATTCTTTACAGTGAGTGCAATTGAAATCGATCGACTCCATGCAATGTAATTCTCACTTGTAAAGATCTCAGATACAAGAAGTGCTCCTGGATTTTCAGAAGGATGAAGATAGTATTGGCTCGAGGAATCATCACAAGGGTTGGCCATAGAAGTTCTTTCACGAGAATTTTCAGAAGTTGCAGAGGTTGCCATAGAAGCAAGAATCAAGAAAGATGTAAGAAATAGGATCAAGATGAAAAGATTTCAGCGGCAAACTTTTCTTTATGCTCTGATACCATGTAAATTTCTGTAACATGCAAAGCTTGAAAACAGAGAATTGTATGAATGGAAAGAGACTTTGAGTAATTCTCATTCATTTCGTGTTCTATAATAGCTTTACAGAGGTCTATTTATACGCTTTATTTACTCAAGAAAATCTGTAACTGACTTAACTATTTGAACTAACTTTAACTGACTTAACTAATTGAACTAACTTAAATGTTTATTTACAGATAACATATGAAGTCCTCTGTTTGGCTTCTAGAGATTTTAATTCTAACTTTTCTTTGTGATTTTCTATATTCCAACAACTTTGATATCCATTTGGATAATTCGAATCTTATGTGCATTAGTTTGTTTGGCGTGAAATTTCCCTATGCACATATCGTCGGATTGGGATATGCTAGAGCGCCTGGGTGCCGAGTGTCCATTATGGACACCCTTGTGCAAAGGGTTCATCTAGAATAACCCCGTCGGATTTATCTCGTATATAAAGGTAATATATTAGTTTCGCTCTAAAAAATTTTTGACAACCAAGTTGAATCTTATTTATATCTCAATTCTCACGAAGCTCTTTCCCATCACATCGATTAAATTGTAAATAAATATAGCATCTTTGTCTAATTTAATGTTAGCGTGTTACATTTCCTTTTCTTTTAGGCAGGCAGGCATCGAATATTTTTGGTGCATCTTTACTTTCTCAGAACTTCCAAACCAGTTACTGTCAATAAGAAGTCTCCAAAGTTCTTACGACGTCGTTTTACTGAAAAATTCTGATTTTAACCCTAAAATTATATTTTCCTTTCCTTCCCCCAAACATTTCCCGGGAAAATTCTCAGATTCGTTGAATCCCCTCCCAACCAAAACCATGTTCAGTTATCAATATCTACTATAAAAATCCCTTTTTACATCACTTTCTTCGCGTTACGCTCTAAATTTCATGGAAGTTCCTTAAATCTCTAAAATCTTATCGCAATTCACTTAAATTTTCACCTTTTTTTCCCTCCAAACCCATATCTCAATTATCAATCTAAACTTCAGGAATCCATTTTTTAAATCAAAATTTATTGTTTTTATTCTACCATGGCTGCTGTTTTAAGGTCAAAATCATCGCGAGATACTGCTTCGTTTGCTACCTCACAGCTCAGATATTTCATTCAGAACAATATCCACGCGGGTCGGACTACCCTTTACCAACGGAGCGCAATAACGGGATTTGATAATTATAATTTCATCTCAGGCTCCCGCTTTAATTTTATACCATTCAAGGCCATCTTTCTGCGCGGCGAATATGTCGATAATGGCCGGAGGAATTTTCCGACTTCTTTTAGGTTTAAGAGAAAAGTTAAGAACTTTAGCTCCCAAGGGGACCCGCCTGAGGTCAGGCAGCCTCCTGGAGCGGATGGAAATGTAGTGCGCCCGGGAGGTAAATTTATTCAGATGAGTGAAAGGGATGGATCAAGTACGGGCTCTGGTGGTGGGTTTGGGTCGGGCTCCAAGGATGGGTGTTTTGGCCCGGATTTTCCAACTCCTAAAGAAATCTGTAAGGGGCTTGATAAATTTGTGATTGGCCAGGAGAGAGCGAAAAAGGTCATCTTTTTAGTTTAATGATGATTTGGTTGGTTAATTTTCGAGTTTTTAGTTGCGATGAGTTGAAGGATAAAAAACTTTTGTTTTAGATTCTTATGCCTTATTGAAGATTTTACTGTGTGTTTATTTAAAATGATATTGTCATTGTAGTTAAATTGAATTTACTGATTGCAGGTCCTTTCTGTAGCAGTTTATAATCATTACAAGAGGATTTATAGCGATTCCACACAAGGGTAATGACTTAAATCCTTCAGTTTCACTTTATTTACACTTCTGCAGTTATCACGCAGTATACACCAGATAGGTTTTGAATAACATTTGATGGAGTCATCAGTTTGTACGGTCTTCTAACACTAAGCTTCAATTGTACCATAATATTATCCGAATTTCGAGCTTTTGAACTGACTTCAACAGAATCTTGGGAAAATTACCACCTTGATGTTGACCCATATTTATTTTTGCCTGCATTTTCTGCCGATACTCTGTCAACCTTGATACGAAAATGTCTAATGTTAGCATTATACCTTGGAAGCTAGGTCTGCAGGGAGTACAGTTAGTGACAAAGTGGATGGAACTGATAATGAGTCAGTAGAACTTGAGAAAAGTAACATTCTTCTAATGGGACCAACAGGCTCAGGTAATCTTAATAATATTTCTGTTCTTTTCTTGAGTGCGACAGATTTCACCCCTTGTATATTATACAGAATAATGACTAATTTTTACAGAGTTTTTTAGTAATATTGAGGCCTAGAATTTTGAGACTTTATCTGGTCTAATAGTGATTTGGAATAGCTTGAAATCTGCAGAATCATTTGAAGATGTTGTACTTGAAATGAAACTCTTCTCCCTTTTATCATTATTCTGTTTGCTATCGGCTTTAAATTTAATATTTTTGGTGGTTTTTAAAGACTACAGACATATGACTTGTCAAAAGGAGGAGTCAGCGGTATCTGTTGTTTGTTGATTTTTAACTATTATCTCCTTACTCTGCCAACGTTACTTTTTCACGTCTTCTTTGAATGTTTCCTTAAGGACAGGGAAGACGCTACTTGCCAAAACTTTGGCGCGGCTGGTGAATGTTCCCTTTGTCATTGCCGATGCTACTACACTTACTCAGGCACGTTGTTAATTTATCGTTCTATTCGAAGGAGGCTGATGTATTTCTGATTTCCCATAAACTAACTATAGCGTTATGCTGTGCATTTGGCCCTTAATCGCCAGATCATAGTATCTCTCCAACTTGATTTTCATTGCATTATTGTTGCAAATTTCTGTGAACAAGGTTTTATCAGTTTTTCTCTATACAAGTTATAGGTGCATAATCATCTGACAGTTTGATTATATTTCAGCAAGTTTTATGTCAACATGAGCTCCCTGAAATAGACGAGAAAATGCATTGTTTCTATTCTGATAAAGATGTATCTTGTTGGCAGGCAGGATATGTTGGGGAAGATGTGGAGTCCATTTTGTATAAGCTACTTACGGTAAGCTCTATGTACTCGATGTAACTGGAATGAGTGTTTATTGCAATGATCCTTTCCCGGTTAAATTCCTGTCAACTGTGTTTTTATTCCCCACAATTATCTTTGCTGCTTTATTGTTTGGTTCCTTTTCTGGGTCGGGGGTGATCTTTGATAACTATTTTCCTTTCTGCTTGCTTATTATCTGGTCTCTCGCTTCTGGTTTTTCTCACTGTCTCTTGGCTTTTTTAAGCAGCTTTATACCACTGTTTGATATTTTGGATTTTGCTTTCTCATTATCCTACAGAATAAAGGACAAGTTGGGTTCTTAAATTTGCAGGGATCAATATTTTGTGTCTAAATATTGCCTTTTACTGAATATATGCGAGTATTTGAATTTTTCATATTTTGCTAAAATTGTCTGGTGCATGACAGCCAGGTATATGTCCGACTCGTAGAAAAAATGACATGAAAAGTTGAAATATTCTGTACGTGCAGGATTATTTTGTTTAGTCTAAATCTTTCATGGGAGAAAAACTGCTACTTCTGCTTTCATGATGACTTCCAGTGTCATAGGAGGATTCTAAGCTACGTAGGCTAATTCTATTTTACATATTTATTCCAGTTAGTGATTCTGGCCTTATTTCATTTCAGGTTGCTGACTATAATATTGCAGCTGCACAGCAAGGCATAGTTTATATTGATGAAGTTGACAAAATCACGAAAAAGGTTTTCTCAAGCATACTTCTGTAAAGGAAATATATGTTAACATTTTTATTTAGTGTCTTAAAATCATGTATGTTAATGGTCCAACTCGTTCCATGCTGTATCTGCAGTCTGAGAGCCTCAATATCAGTAGAGATGTGTCGGGAGAAGGTGTCCAGCAAGCATTGTTGAAAATGCTCGAAGGGACTGTAAGTGCTTTGTTTTACTTTTACCTTCTTGAAAACTGCAACTTTACGTATGTCTATATTTCTATATTTTGTGCCAATCAAGAAATATTGGTCTCCACGTTGTCCTGTACTTAACATCAATATCAGTTCTGCTGTTCTTCCCATGAGGTTAGTAGAGCTGAATGAAAATTCAGCAATGGATGCTACAATTTACCAAAATAAAACCGTCTAGTGGGGCTACTTGTCCTCATCAACAAATTTTTAGAATTTTTTGCTTCATTATACACTGACCTGAATGTAGGACTCCGGTAATGCAGTTGAAACAGACTGATTAATTTTATTTGCCAGATTCTGAATCGCAGTTCATTTTTTATGATCGGTACACTGTTCTTTTCCAGGTGGTCAATGTCCCAGAGAAAGGAGCCAGAAAGCATCCTAGGGGTGACAATATTCAGGTATTGGAT
>CAIGRL010254009.1:0-15139 GCA_903798325.1 Fraxinus xanthoxyloides | reverse complement strand
TTCCCGTACCAAGTGTTAGAATGCGGTGAGGTGATATGACGCGATATGAAGTATAGATCGCATAAATAACAACAAGATTTAAAAGAAAACAAAACAAGAAGATGAACTGGTAGAGGAACAGAATACTTTATTAACAGCTAATGGAGAGAGAATACAATTTGTGCAATATTCTACTTACAAATCTGAATGAAGAGTACAATATTTATAGGGAACGATCCAAAATTCTAAAACATAGTAATTAGGTCAAAAAATTGAGTAAAATCGAAAAATAAGGAAAAAAATTCGCGTCCCGTCGCTCAAGCGATAATCTGGAGAGAGCCTGTCGCTCAAGCGACGACTCGGCGACAGGCTAACGACGGATTCATTGTTCCAATTTTGCTCATCTCACTCTAGCGAGAGTCGAGCGACTGTCCGACGCTGTCGATACGTCATTTTTCCTTCTTGGACCTCTATTTTGACATATTCAAGCCCAATACTCTAAAACGCGAAACCGTAGACCAAATTTGGGTCACAAAACCCAACATTATCCTTCATGATCGAAGCCTGATTTAGCATTTGGTCTCGGTCCACATTCAGATGCCAGCTCCATAGCAAGATGATAATGTCACTGGCCTCCAAATTAAGCATAAGGAGCATGGTTACCAGTAAAGCCACTTCCAAATGCAATATTGATCAACATTATTGAGGTGTGTTGGGAGATAATTTTTTCGCATTCCAGTCTCTCACATGAGTGATGACTAATAAACAACGTCTACCTTAATCAAATATGTTTATGTTCAATTTAATGTACTGAACATACTATCAAATTTCAATATACATGGGTTTTGCCCCTCCCCACCTGCCCCCCTCACAATAGTTGGGGGAGGGGGGGTGGGGGGCAATTATTTTATTAATTGTGCGCCCTCCCCTCATGTGAGGGGAGTGTAACCCCCATGTACATTTATCATTTTCCTCTACTAAATGCATCGTTGTGTCTCTATAATTCTTGGTTTCTCAGGCCTGGAGAAATGGTTTGTACAAGAGCATTGAGCATTGAGCTATTACAAACAAGAAAAAGCCACGAATATCTATCGCAACATTTGTGATTCCAGGCCACGATGTTGAATTAAACCAAATTGAAACCATGGTGGAAGAGAATTATCGTCCTAGAATCTACAAAAATGATGTTAAGTGTGTTGATTATGTTAGATACACCCTGGCTAGAAAATTGGATGGAGAAGCACCCTACCTGGAATATGTCAAGGAGTCAAGTTACAAAGTCCGACCTGATTTTATAAAATATCATCCATACGTTAGAGAACTTACAGTAACCATTATAACATTACACTTTCCTCCTCTTTACAACCTCAACTTCTACAATAATTCTTAACTCCACTGAAGGGTCACCAGGTATGTTCACCACCTTAGCCTTACTAATATGACTCTAGGTATATCCTTGAGCTAACAATTTACAACTTTAGGTACAACCAACATGATTTGTTTTAAATTAGCTCAATCCAGCTGAAACCCAGAAGGAACCATAGGCCGACATGAAAAGGAAAGAAGACTCTCACTAATCTCAGTTAGCTGTACACTTCCGGTCCCTATGAGTTCAAGCAGAAGATGAAGAAAGGATGCTGATCCTCTTTTCTGCAAGAGATGCAAGTAAACATTTCAAATATCAAAAAGTAAGTGACGTACATGTAATGTGATCCCCCGTGTAAGAAAGGATAGTTTAGGCATGTTTTCTGAAGAAAAGGTGACATAGGAGTTGGAATCCCATAATGCAAGTGCAACATCAGATTTCATTTTGTTAGCAAAACCCAAAGTATCAACTTTGCTTCCCAGCTTAAAGTTACAAATTGACCAACCCTTTAAGGTCAATGATAATTCAACATCGAATGATGAAATACAGCAAAAACAGTCAATTCCAGAAGAAGTTAGTGTAATGAGGGATGATTATTCAAGTGTATTAGCAGGCTGCAAGAGAATTCAAAATAATTGCAGCAAGAGTAGAAGGATACCTCCAGTAGCAACAAGTTTCTCAACACGGGCAACAATATGTTTCCCATATGTATACTTCTTGAGAGCACTTAAATGAACCTTTATTCGGTTAAGAATCAGCTCAAGTTGCTGATCATCACAAGTCTCCAGCATCTTTTGTACAACGTAGTTCGCAAACTGATCTTTCATCATGACCTGATTCCAAAAAGAATAAATCATGGGTAACCAATTAGAAGGTGAAGCCAAAGGAGATTCAGAGTATTAGTTGGAATGATAAAAGCTTGAAAAATGAAGGAGAGAAATTGATTTAGTTTGGGATAAAATAAGCATCCAAATAAACTGGACATATGCTATGGTTTTATCATTATATCATCTAAACATACATATTACAAACCTGAAGCGGCTCATTTTCGTCAGTGGAAACAAGAATCTCATTTACCAAAGTCTGACGTTCTCCTGGAGTTCCAAACGATAAACATTTCTCTATGACATTGGATGCAAACTTCTGCTGGCTCATTGCAACAATCTTCCCAATTAATTGATTAATTATAGCTGATCGCTCCTGTGGTTTCCCATGCTCCAATACATGCTGTCATAATAAATGGCAGAATCAAATGACTAGGTTTAACAAAACACAACAAATCAAGAAATATGACAGGCTCCAATATGGATAACAAGTGTTTCATGTACAAAGATGATATCAAAAGACAACTGAATTATTTAAACCTATGTTTTCCCTTAAACTTCACATTTCTAAGAAATATATTTCATCATATAAGCTTCCAGAAGATCTTGCAAACCTGAATAACGTAGTTTCCATATTGATTTTGTGCCAACATGCAAACAGATTGCAAAATCTCGTCCATCACCATGCTCTGGGTTTGGGGTTTGTGGCAGTGCTCCAGGACTCTCTAAAAAACGAAGACCAAGTTATAATAGAATTGTTGCAATCTTTCCATTGGTATTCCAAGTTATAAAATCTTATATGACATGTTTGGTAAGGTGAACTAGACAATATTAAGTATACAGAGAAAATAAAATTTTTGACCATTTTATTGTATAATCCTGTTCACTGGTGTTCACCAAACACGTAAATAGTACATAAATGCAGCAAGTTTCTTTACCTGTACCACACGACAGCCATATGGATGAGTGGACATTGTCACAATTTGATAGTAAAATGTTGTAACTATAAACTCAATGACACTTTCAGGAACACGTTCAATACATTTTTGTACGACGTGATTCCCATTCTGATCGCGCACACAGCGCATAACATGACCATCGAGCTCTGCAACAATTCTACTCTGCTGGTCCAACTCAATAACTTCTATTGCCTGGATAATCAAAAGATAAGTCAAGCCAAAGTTATCAAGCATCAAGGACTATGTATCATCTTTGCATATAATTACATTTTTCGCATGCTAAAAGAAGCAATTTCACATTCTACAGTTTAGTCTGGATTAACATACTGACTCAACCAAGAATACAAGGAAGTGAAGTATTAAAACCTGCTTTAAGACCAAAAGGCCAATTATAAAAACTGACAAACCACCAAATTTTTTATAAAGCAGATATATTTATGATTGTCCAGATATGGTGATACTTGGATGCTAGCTATTCTTACACCCTTTTTCCTCACAGCTCGGACAACTCCAAGACAGGGGAAAAAAAAATGTAAGGAGAAAAATGGACCAAAAAGTAAAAGTTATAGAATAAAAATAATCGATAGCATTCTTCAGGCATTTGGACTGACAAATGATTCTCCTGTGAATTGATGCAGTAAAAATGTTTCAGGAAACATATATAGCTATCCAGAATCATGAAATATACATCATCAGACACTATGTCAAGAACCATTAATGAGCTGGACTTCCAGAAAATTAAGAAATGTAAAATGCAGGTTTAGAGGCACCTCAATGACTCCCTGAATTTTCACAATAAAACACAGCATACAAATTATTGACTATAGATGTGAAAAGTGTAAAAAACAGAGAATAGATATTCAATTTTTAAGACTAATAAAACACGTCATGGTCTCATAGACATCATAATTAGGTGCAAGATCTAAATTACCTTTTGGATTACTCGGCAACCATACATTTGGAGGCTAAGGTTTAGGACATGCCCAGTTAGCAGCTCAGCTAATTGTCTAATCTGTGATGCACTTCCATGTTCAAAAAACTGAAAAAAGAATAAGAACCAGAAAATATGATGATCTCTTATGTTCACGCCAATTAATTTACATAGATACTTCATAACACATGAATATTCCAAAATATGTATAAATGTCAGACATCAGAATTTGAAATTCCATACCTTTTGGATTACGTAGTTACCAAAGACATCTGTCATCAGGGAAAGTCCATGGGGCATAATTTCATGGAAGACCATGTTCTTCTCTTGTACACTGGCAATTTCAAGTTTTTGTTGGATAAACCGACTTCCATACTGATCCACACTGCAAAATAAAGGTTTTCAACAACTTGTAAGGTTTTAGAGGTGGGCCAAACAAATTTAGAAGTCCTCTCCTGAAATATATACCTGAACTCAACAACGTGACCAGCAATCTCTGCAAGATCGAAACACTTAGTTTTATTGCTCTTGAACTCATACAACAAAGAAGACGTAAAGCTTTCCTCCAAATTACCACCCATAAAACTGCCAGGTATATTCCTCAACCCTACAGGAAAATACACGGTCTGTTCCCCATGCCTGACAGGACTACTAGATCTGAAAGAGAGATTAGAGATAACTGGGTCCCCCATTGGGCTTCCAGGATATGACGTACCAAGAGCAAATTCAGGGTTTCCATAGAAACCATGATTCAGATTACCGGTTTTGCCGAAAGCAAGGCCATATTGCTCTTCAAGGTAAGGTTTCTGCAACCCAAGCAACTCCATATGTGATCTCAAGTACTGAAGATATGACGGGTCCAACGGTGCCATATGTAAAGCATGTTCTGCACTATGATTTCCAAGTCTACCCAGATTCTGCAGTTCAAATGCAGCAGCATATAAATTAGGTCCAAAACTAAAGCCTCCTTCCATTGCTCTAGAGTTGATTACAGAGCCAATCACAGTGCCAGTAGAAATGTTCTCAACCAAATATGGAAAATTACCATCACCAAGCTGATTTCCCGACATAGATGGCGATGAGGGATTTGTAGCAAAACCACCAAAGTTATTGTTCGATAGAGATGAATTCAGACTATTATTAAGATACTGAGATAATGGGCTTCCTCCACTATTCATAGTAGGCATAGATGACCCCTTAGATAATAAATTTTCTGAGGACATAGCTAGATCATAATATTGCATCATTTCAGACTTGTTCAAGTGTGGACTGTTCTTGATTGCAGATAGATCACTTCGCAAATGGAACAGGGTCTGATGAGCATCAATCTCATGATGAATCTGAGAGGTTGGATGCTTCCCTACATCCACCATGCTACTTGCTGACAGACTCATTCCAGACAAAGCAGTAACTAAATTGGCAGAGTGGCTAATATTAGGCGGAACGCCATCAAATGACTTGGGAATATTCACATTTGTCCTATCCAGTGAGCTCATCATTCCACCTCCAACAGGAGGGATGCTAGGACTAGGAGCTCTAGCAATAAGTTGAGGGTCAGAAGTAGCATTTCTTGACAAAGAAGAGGCATACGTATGAGGAGCTAATGGTTTAATGCTTTGCAGTGATGAGGCTCCATTAGCCTTTATGCCCAAAAAAAATGCATCCAATGATTCTATCTCATGATGATTGGCAGCATATGATTCAGAAGATTCGTCATTTTCAAATGCATGGCTGGCAGGGCAAGATGGAGGTCTACAAACCAATGATGTATTACTCGTATCATCCTGCATCATTATCAGAGTCTTCATTCAAGAACCAAAAGCAGCGGAGATGAAACAAAAGTTTCATGAATTTGAGTACAAACCAACTGCTCGCAAAACCTATCACAATTTTAAAATCACAAATATGGGGATTCGAAAACAACAAAATCAAATATACAACGATATGAAATAATATTTTTATATCATAACTTCACATTAAATATGATAATGTGCAAATATGCTTGGTTGTTTGATTGCTATGAAGGGATAATTATTTTGATGCGTTTACTAATAAAGGCACATAGACTTGTTACTATTTTAAATGTTCAATATCAGTTTATGCAATCTTAATTGACCATATCTAATTAAACCCAAAAGCATAATATTGGTCCTTTAATCCAAAAGATTAGCATACAATGCACCGAAGAGTCTGCAAGTAAAAATATTATCACTTTACTGAAAAAAAAAAACTTCGCTTCCTCTCCTAAACTGCCAAGCAAACACGAGGGATAAAATATCTCTTGCTTGCAAAACTATTGCTATCGGGATAGAAATTCTTTTAGTTCAAGTCATTGCATGCTTCGAGAGACCCCACTTTCACTTGACCAATAAGTGACACCAAACTAAGAGCATTTTTGAAAGCACTTTCTCAGCACCTTTGATGTAAATGAGGCATGACATATTTATTAGCATGCTTAAAGTGATAAAGATACTGACAAATTCAATAACAGTAGATAATTCTTATCAATGTGAAAACTGTAAAATTCATGGCAAATATATTATAACTTGAAGAAACAACAGAGAATATAAACAATTGAGGTTATGATAAAAAATTAGATTTTTTCTGCTCAATGATCAGAACCTGAAAAATACATATCCCGCATAACATAAATGGCTGCATTTTTTAAACTATCACCACATATTCTACAGCTACTGAAATGTAGTTCCAAAAATAATGTCCAGTCTAAAAGCCATAAATCCAGAAAATGTATCATCGTCATATATCCTCAAATCATCATAATGAATCCAGTAGCATGCGTCTGATAACAAGCACAAGATATTATTAACCTTCAATAACAATAAAGGATAGCACAACCAATGCTGTAAAAGAAACGAGATTTTTAATTTTTTTCACCTGAATCGTTCCCCCAATTCTCTCCTGCTTACTCACTAATCCCAATCCCGGGAAACCAATCAATCCATCACCACTACATTCCTTTTGTTGTGCCACCTCCAATTTATATTCAGCTTCTCCTACTCCAAGATCTGGCTGCATGGAGAAGAGTGATTCCCCTCCACCAAAGCCATCCTTACTCACTCTCCTCCTATCCCCAACCTCGGAGCCCCCTCCGCCCCCAACTGCGCCCTGCAACCTCTGAGCAAATTGCCAGTCTTCTTTGGATAACAACGGGTGTGGGTGGCGCAGGTTCAATTTTGCATTCTGGTAGTAGTACGAAATGTAGGATGGATCAGACCTCAGCTCCTCCTCCAAAACACCACCGATACCGAATAGGCCAGTGCTTAAGGATCCCTCCACAGTGGGCGGAGCAGAACCACAGCGTAGAAGGTTGAGCTCTTGATCACTTGCGTCTAGCTGAGCTGCTTTCTCCCTCAGCAAAATCGCCAGCTCTTCGCTGTAATTGTTGCTGCTCCCCCTACCGATCGATCGAATTCCCATTTCCGATATCATATTCGAGTAACTATCTGTAACCATTTTACACACACTATGTATGTATATATCCAACCGTAACAAAAAGAAGCAAGAAAAACTTAAACTAATCCCGAAAAAACCCTCAGAAAAATTACAACATGTAACTTAAATTAGCAAGAAATACACTAAAATGTCCCGAAAAATCATAAAAACCCAGTCTTTTATGCATACCCCACTTAATCTTATTAACGAGATATAAAAACTTTCATGACAAAATTTACAGCAAGAATAAATTTGGTTCTTTCCATACAAAATGTGATTGTTATTGTTTCTTTATTTTTATTTTTTAAAATGGGTGTCGAGTTTTTCAGAGTGAAAGGGATCGGAGTGAAAGTGAGTGATCCTTGACGAGACAAGACATTTTTGATAGAAAGAGATTGCGGGTTTTAGAGTAGCTGAGGAGCGAGGTGGCGTGGGATGATAAGCATGACTGAATTAAAAATAAAAAAATGGACCGTTAGATGAAAAGGTGGACGGTTGAGATTTAAAGGTTAAATAAACTTGGTGGAATTCGTATGGTGGGCTGGTTTTTTGAGGTTGTTACAAGTTAGGTTTTGTAGGTTAAGGTTCATAAATGTTGCTATTATCCTAAAAGAATTACTAAAAATCTCCCTCTCCCCTTATATACAATGCATATAAAAATCTCACTTTAGATATTTATTTATTTATTTATTTTTGAGGCAATCCAACATTTATGACACAGGCGCCCTCCAATAGGAGACCGCCATGTGTCAATTATGTAGAATGTTAGGCAAATGTAGCATCATCCCTAAAAGAATTAAACTTGTTGTACCTAACATTCTACATAAAATTTTACATAACTGACAATGGCGGCCCCCTACTTGGGGGCGTCTATGGTGAGCGAACGATCCACCCCATCCACATCCATATCCCATCCCCTAATGTAATACATTTTTTATTTTTTTTATTTTTTGATAATTCCATTACCGTGAAATTCACGTGCTCTATAAGCAACCATCATGAAAAAAAAATTACTTATATTTGAGTGAATACTGTGACTTATACCATAAATTATATGGATAATCATCATGATTTTAATTTTTCTATAATCGAAACTCATCAAGTAGCTATCATAGACCTAAATTAACAAAGCTTCAAGAAGTAGAACCAAGCTGTGTAACTTCCATATTTTAAACAAAGAATGAGTTTTCTTCATATAATGAGTGTGTTTGAATCACATTATTTTGGAAGAATATATTTTGAAATAGTAGATTGATGGAGAATGTGTTATTGAAAAAAAAGAAAAAATTATTGATGTGATAAAAAAATTATTTTATTAAAGAATGTGTAATTGAAAATGAGTATAAAAATGAAAATGATAAATTTAATGTAGCTCAAACAGGGACTATAAGAATCTACATGTAACTATTTGTTTGGTACAACTCAAAATCGAATTAAAATTAAAAATATAGTCATTATTAAATTTCACTCGTCTAATAAAAGTCAACAATAACAACTAATTTTTCAATTTTAATCTTTACCGAACATGCCATCAAATACATTCTTCTCGTTCAAACACACCTTAAATAACTGTTTAAAGCGAGGTGTCATATCATTGATAATTTCATTTATTGTCAATAGATTTGTCAAACAACTGTCTAACGCGAGCGGTGCTTTTAACAAAATAACACGTGTCAGACATACATATTTCCAAGGGTAACGTGTAAAACAAAGACTGAGCCACGTTTCTTATCTCAAATCTCAAAAAATGGGTAAAACTGATCAGTATTTGACCTCGAATTGATTGGTCTCGTCTCCCAGTGGATCCTAATTATATTTAAATTAATTATATTAATTTTTGAATCTTCATGATCAGGATTGATCTTAAAAAATAATTCTGAATTCCTTGGACTTCTATTAAAAAAACTTAGCTGTTCGATAGATTTTTTATTTTTTTTTATTTTTGGGAAATAATGAGTTTTTGAATAGTAAAATTTGAGGAAACATGTGCTTAAAAAGTAAAAAAAGAAAATCTAATTTATGTAAAAAATATTTTAATATATGAATACGAGAAAAATAATGAAAAAGAACTATTGTCAAACAATTTAATCATGCATTTTTCTTCTGTTTGGAAGTGTTATCCTCTACAAGAATAAGGCTATAGGTACAGGATAAACCCACAGAAATATTACAAAATTTCAAAATGCTCGTGGCAAAGTGTATAAAAAAAAAAAGAATAAAAAATGTCAAAATAAATAAAAATCGGGAAAGCAGTCCATTTCCCTCAAATTTCCCCAGCCTTCCCCACTCAAACGAAATCCATCTCCACCCAAAATCTCGTTAATCGAACGGTGGGTAACTCTAGTTTACAAACAGGAAAGTCGATCGGTCGATTTGTTCTTGACAACGAAGCCATTTTCTTTCAACAATCCTGGAAGCTTTATTCAAGCCTAGATGGCAGACAAAAGTATTTTCCTTCTTGGGTTCTAAATTGGAGCTTTCATTCAACTAATCCCGGAAGCCATGGCTATTTTTTCATCTACAGCTTTCATTCAAATAATCTAAACTGAAATTTTCTTTGAACAGCAGTTGAGTTACATAAATGTTCTAAATCGGTTAGCTAATTTTTTAATTTTTTTGATAATTTCATTACCGTAAAGCAGGAATATCTACATCTTTGGATTGTAAAGCAAGAATATTTGCATCCTTAAAGCAAAGATGTAGGTATTCTTGCTTTACAATTTGTCGACTTCTTGGTTGTGGCTTTAAGGAGCCATTTGTAGCATACGCTCTTCGACATTCACGACTACGTGTGAATGTCACATACCTCATAACTCCATCGTCCCCTTTTTTCAAATTTTTTTCCTCACTGGGAAGCCTAAAGAGTAAGCATATCTTTTGTAGAAGTCCAACATTTTGTTCTCATCAGTAAACATCATATCCACCTCAGGCACAGTCGTGTCATCTCCTCCTACGTTTTCATTGTCCAAAATGTTCAAATTGTTCACAACGTTCTCTTCGTTACAGTCAAGCACCAACTCGTGGTTCTCATCTTCTATAATATCTTTTCCTGGATAGAATAAAAAGGAGTGATATGTAAATGATTAGTATGTGA
The DNA here is from genome assembly GCA_903798325.1 of Fraxinus xanthoxyloides. Classification (NCBI taxonomy): domain Eukaryota; kingdom Viridiplantae; phylum Streptophyta; class Magnoliopsida; order Lamiales; family Oleaceae; genus Fraxinus; species Fraxinus xanthoxyloides. Next base: position 4,533 of record CAIGRL010254009.1, on the reverse strand, counting down.
ATAAAAAGTTATTTTACAATGTATAAAATGTGAATAAAGATTTATTTTACTATTTATAAACAATGTATAAACATAATCCAAACAATGGCTAAAGTAGTGATGAATAAAGTACTCATAATGAAATTTGTACTCATTGATAAGCACTCTTTGTGTTTTAGAAATGAATTAAGCTATGGAAAAATCTTTGTCTGCCATTTATCAAACTAATATTTCCAAAAATTACAATTCTTACAAGACAAAAAAGACTAAAACTAATCTGGCCGAACTAATTAGCTAACCGATTTAGAAAATTTATGAAACTCAACTGCTGTTTGAAGAAAATTTCAGTTTAGATTAGTTGAATGAAAGCTCCAGATGAAAAACATAGCCATGGCTTTCGGAATTAGTTGAATGAAAGCTCCAATTTAGAACCCAAGAAGGAAAATACATTGTTTGCCATTTAAGGTTGAATAAAGCTTTCGGGATTGTTGAAAGAAAATGGCTTCGTTGTCGAAAACAAGCCGGCCGACCAGCTTTCCTGTTTGCAAATTAGAGTTACCCCGCCGTTCAATTAATGAGATTCTGGGCGGAGATGGATTTTGTTTGAATATGGAGAAATTTGGGGAAAATGGGCTGCTTTCCTGGTTTTTGTTTGTTTTGACAGATTTATTCTTTTTTTTAAACACATTGCCACATCATGCATTTTGATATCCTGTAATGTTTCTGTGAGTTTGTCTTGTACCTGTAGCCTTATTCCTTCTACAATGTCCGCAAGCAAATTATTATGAGCAGAGATTGGGCATTAGGGCAATATTACTTAGTAATGGTGTTTCTGTTAGAGTTAATTGTTTGAACACAATCGAACTTTAGGTAAGATCACGTTTCATTCACTGTATTTTAATTTTCATCTCATTACTCACCCAATTTTATGAAATTGTTCTCCATTACACACTGGACAACTTCTGTTGCTAACCTTGCCACGTGGGTAATGGAATATACATGTGACCAATTAAATCTCTCCAAGTCTGAAACTAAATACTAGCTTATTAAACCCAAACAAGTCTCGGTGAATTCAATTGTAAGTGAGACACGATTTTTCTTGTCATTCTATTAAACAAAAAATAGCCAATCTTTGTCGTCAAAACGATGTTTTTCAAGCTCAGTTTCACGTTATATTTTTCTACCAACCAACCATTCCAAACGGCATCAACCCACAACCAATATATTCACATCGGTTGCTTCTCAATCTCACCCACAAAGAACAAAATAATGGTGATGATTTGTAAACCACAAAGGCAAGAGAAATACAATGGAATCAGACACAAAGAGGAGGCCAATACACAAAGAAGCCATCGATTTTTCTCTCCAATATTCAACCAATTTTCAGCAAGAGGGTAGCCGCGTTTTCTCTCAATTTCATACACAAATCACACACTTACAACTAGGACAAAGACATTATATATATAGGATTAGGTTAGTCTTTAGTTGGACTAATAAAAGGGTTAAATGTGTCAAGATTCAAAGTCTTCCAATCTGTAATATATATGTGTCGTAAGCAACATTAACACATTTAAACTACTTCCAACGACCCACGTTATTTTCGGGTCGAGTTTTTGGACTTGGTTATTGATAATAATTTAATTCAACGTTTACACCATAACCCGAGACTCATGGGTATCAAAGAACCCAACAAATCTCCACATTGATACCCAATAAATCTACAAGTAATCAAAATATACAGTTTATACTGCATAATCAATGTAACCAATAAAACTAAAATAACAGACATTACCTCGTGTTTCAAGCCTGAAACACATACCATACACACTTCATGTACTCACCAGAGCTAAGATCAAGAACACCTAAGTAGAAGCAAATGATCACAACAATTAATCAAGAGCAAATAAATACGTGATGGAGATATCATATAGGATAACACAATTTTTTTCAAAAAAAATACGTTCACACAGAACAACAGCTTAACAGCAAGTTAATCAAGCACATGGTCAACACATGCAAAAAATGTATAAATGACTCCATGAAAAGATCTCACCACACTTATCCTATCACATTCCGTATTACTCACACATTGAGAACACATATCTTACCTTATCGCCTACCATACTCACTAAACTAATCACTCAACTCATGTCTAACTGATAAACCTCTATAGATCCTAAGTCATTGGATAATCTTCTATCACCACATCACTTCTCCAAACCTAAATGGACATTGGGTCTCCACCTAATAGAAGTTATATAAGTGCCTCCCTCATACTCTACCTGATCATGGTCTTTTCACAAATAAAGGATTCCAACATTTGATCACCTTTCCACACATGATCCAAATATTACACTCCACATCACCGGTACAAACAACCAATGTACCCCTAGGCATCTATACACCACCTTACCAAAAGACATATAATACACTACTAATGCATCACAACCCATTATGCACTCAAACAATTACACCAAGTTAATAAGATCACTTCAATTCATGCCAATACACATATCAAACACATTGAAACGCAACATATAATCATGTAAAGGAATTGGGCAATCACACAAATGCAGAAATGATTATACAAGAATGCACATGCAGTAACTAGGTTTACTCTCAATAAACCTCACTATGGTCATCACTTGATCATATAGCCACATTCACCACGTCTCTCATCTTACTATTCTACTTATCATTTTTTTATGGGACAGTCCCTAATAAAGTGTTAAGTTTTACAACAATAGTAACACCATCTACTACTAGATTTGTCTCATCCATTGCCCTTTTTTTTACCACCCTCATCGCTCAAATCACTACTCGAATCACTATTATCTTGAGCTCTGCCCAAACTCATCTACTTAAATTTAATTATATTCAGCATCATATGTAACTCACCACTCTTCTTATCAACATTTTCAACCTTAATCTCCATCTCCTTACTTCTAAAAGAATCAATGACAATTTCAGGTGTTAATGTGTCCCTACCATACTTAATCGCATTCTTAATCTCTCTATATGAATCGGGAATAAAATTAAGCAAAATGATGTTTTTATAAGTTTCAGATACTTTCTCATCACAATTAACAATATCTTGAACCAACTTGTTAAAAACATNTCAGATACTTTCTCATCACAATTAACAATATCTTGAACCAACTTGTTAAAAACATCCAAATTGTCATCAAAATCGTTTAAATGATCCACTTTAAAATTGAAAAGTCTTTCAAGCAAGTACAATTTGTTAGGAATGGACTTAAGCAAATATAAGTCTTCCAACATATGCCAAAGTTCCTTAATAGAATCAAGTTTTCCAAATTTTCTCAAAATGGTGTCGAATAGGTGTAATTGAAGTGTAAGCAATTTCATCATATTCTTCCTTTTGTGCTTCTGTTAAATTTGTAGGAAATTTGTCATCTATGGCCTTTGAAACTATTAACCAAAATCTTCTCCATCTTTTGTTGTCAAATTGAAATGTCCACTTTCGCATTGAAAATTACAAATTCGAAATGTGAAGACATTTTGAAAAATAGAACAACAAAAATGCACAAATAAATTACGCAAAGTAATCATAAGGCAACAATATACACCGTTCTAGATTCCTAGGATTTCGTGAGATTCAAGATCTCAGATCAAGGAAATGTTCAAACGGGTCAAGTCTAGGAGTTTTTACGGAATAGTCAATGTAACACGAAGGTATGTCAACAAAAATTCAAATTCTAACCCAATTAAACACATAAGCAATTATTAACTTACAGTTAAATCCAACATTTCAAATAGAGCAAATACTTCCTAAATTTCTAGCACAAGCAATGTTGCCCTACACGGTAACCTCAATCCTAATATCACCACACGCGATAATGCACTAATGCTGAAATTTAAATTGGGATAAGCCATTATATTAGAGTAGACCTATCTGAGTCCGTAAATTACAAGAGATGTGAATTTATCACTTTTGAACCACCACTATTTGTCTTAAAGTCTTCAGCAATTGTAGATAACAATCAACCACGATCAAATCTCTAACTCGCAAAGAACACAATCGTTTAGATTTCACTGTATAACCTGAAACAGAAAACTAACAACACCACAATGTCAAAGAAAATTGTTCGTGAGATTCCGCAAGTGTACGGATCGTGACAACTAATAAAGTGGATTTTTTAAAGTCCGAATATTGTCCCACGGAAACTATTATCTGCTAAAGTTTTAAACCAACTTATTTTCAATTTAAACTAAAATGGTAACTAATAATTAAATCAAGTTATATTTTCTATACGAAATTATAAGAAATAAAATAACGAACTCAAATTAAAATGTAAATAAGATTATGTGATGAGGTAGTTAAGATTTCTGATTTCATTTAGGTTATTTAACACACATTTAATTTTAATTTATTCAGTCATTTTTCATATATGCCAACAATCGAATTAACTTATTGTAATTAGTGATCTCTTTCAAACAACAATAATCCTATTCATATTCCCGAACTTACTTTATTTCTAAGTAAATTCACACATATATGAACGCAATAATCTATATGAATTCAACAAAGAT
>CAIGRL010253987.1:0-11793 GCA_903798325.1 Fraxinus xanthoxyloides | reverse complement strand
ACCATTAGTCCTTTGTGGGCTGATTAATTAGAGCAACCAATTTAGGTTTGGAGAAGTGTTCAATTTGTGGTTGTTGGCGTCGATTGTGGTGTTGTTTGTTGGATTAACTGAGCCTGGATCTTGGAATAATCGAAGGAATAAATCAACAGTAGTTTTAAAATAACAAGCATGATTGCACCTAATAGTGACCACCAAAAGACTATTCTTGTTCATTCTCAGATGAATACGAGTGAGATGATCAGATTCATCTTCACGGGTTAAAGTATGTTAATATGACCATAAACCAGCATTTTTCTTCAAAATCTACAAAGTTTCCTAATCAACTAATCAAACATAGTAATTATGTCGAGTTTGATGCCCTGGTCCTAGCTCATCGACTATGGACATAACTATCCTGCACTTTGAAGAAAAACAAAAAGGATGGTCAAACATGACAGACACCATCAGTATTCAGTAACTTAGGACAGAATTACCGACCACTGTTCATTTTAAGAAGATTTTCAAGTTCCCTTGGGCCCAATTCACCAGGTGCAGAACACGAGCTTCTGATAGAAAAACAGCATTATTCACTTAAACTTCTTGTCTAGCAAAAGGAACTCGTCACACGTTTAAAAAAAAAAACATTTTTCCACCTTATCTGGTATGTAAACATTGAACATCACAACCAACCTTGTTTGGTACCAAACATTGTCCTGGCATGTCCACTTAGGAGGGAGAAGAATATCAGCTGGTAGTCTTCGCCATTTAAAGTAGCTATCGCACTGAGCCCACTGTTCCTGCTCGTCCCTGGATAAAGGTGTTCATAAGTTCATTTAAGCCCTAAAAGAAATTGAAGGAAATACAAATAATTGTAGGTATACACATGGATTTTTGTGACTGCGAGTATAAATTATATTGATAGATGGCTCATAGGAGGAGGCAAAAATTGTGAATGCCAGCGTACACGGAGTCAACTTGTCACTAAATGGGAATCATAGGTTGGTCCATGAAGGGAGACATGATAGTCTTTGAATTTCTGTTAGACTGGAGAAATTACACTTAAATATGTTTTATGAATTTTTTTATCTTACCCAGATAGGCGGACAGTAAAAATAGCCATCTTCCCAAAGACAGGCGGTTCCTGATAGCAAAGACGAACGTAACCAAAACCATAGATTCTTAGTAATGGATGTAGGAAATCCCTGTTCCTGCAGTAATAAAGAAACAATAGAAGGAAAGAACAAATTTTCAAAAGTTTCTTACTTCAAATTCTTCGAATTCTTGATCCTCGATTGTAACAGTGCTTGGCTTGACACTAAGAGGTGGGCGGAGAATATCCTGTACTTCCTCCCATGAAACTTTCAGCTCCAACGCATCTTGAATATCAATATGTAATCTCCTACTCTTTGAGCCAATATTTCTACTTCTTTTGCGCTCAGGAAGCAGCAATGATTGGGGCAGCATACCTTCTCCAGCTTTGGACCCATTCTACTCAGTGATTAATGAACTTAAGTTTGCGCCGTAGAAATGTTTAGATGGCACGTTTATAGAAGAATTACTGCTTCCTTTCGGTGATTGAAGAATTCCAGAGTAGCCACTCATTACAGGTAGATTCTCTGCAGCTGCCAAGAGTGGTTCATTTTGTAACACATTACTATTTATGGTAGATAGATGTGAACCCTGCTTAGCACCACCAATATCAGCATTTACCAACGGAAGTCAAATGCCAAGAAAGTTACATATATTTTGTGGATACATAAAAGAACACAAAGCAACTTATCCGCCATGAAAAAATGACTCCTAGAACAATTAGAAATGTTACTACCTGCACAGAAATAGTGGTTGATGCTTTGCGAAACCACATCAGAAGTTCCTTCTGAATCCATGCGACTGAAAGTTACTGGAAGGAAACATCCCAAAGCAATGAGAAAATGAGTAATTCTACACTAATTTCCCTAAAAACAATAACTTAGGGATAAATGGTACAAGAATGGACTTTATCCAAAAATATATGTAAAATATAGTTCAAAATTTGAGTACTTTAACTATTTCCGTGAAACTCGTTACATAGTCAATACATGTGAAACCAAAAGAATCTTGCCAATGAAAGGCCATATGTTATAGGGGAAATTTTAAAAATTAATATTTGAAATGATGATAAAATTCCCGCGAGACAAATCCATCTATCTAGCACAAGGAAAATGATATGCCAGACATGAGGTGAGGTCAAACCCTGGATGCAGTGGACTCTAATATCTTCATCTTCCTTCCATAGCAATGCCATCCTCATTCACCTAATTCTGTGTTTTCCACCTTTTTCTCTTTTCTATTCCACCGTTTTCTCTTTTCCATTTTTATGTTTTCCATTACATTGTATTACTAGCACAGAGTCCATGGAAGAGTCAGCATCTTTGGTTAAAGAGGACTGAAGAAGGAATTTTGAGATGTCATAAGTAAGGTTATCTCTAGGAATTTGGCAGTAGATCTTAGATATGTTTGGGGACTCCATCCATGGGCTTAGGAGTACAATGTAAACATTGTACCAACCATCCAGTTCCGAAGATACAACAATTAATAACCAAACAACATATAATAAGCATAAGAAACCCCAAAACGGACACGGGGGTACATCAAAGGGGGGTGAGTTTAAGCTAGTGATGATGATGATTGATGATCAAATACTAATAATGGGACTTCTTTGGAGTGATAATCAGAAAAAGTAGTTAAACCCTAGATATCAAGTAGACAAGTCATAAATCAGGAAGTGAAGGACTCGTGGACTATGAAAACTGATGATTGAGTATGTTGATGTTATTACTCTACAAATGACAAACAATAAAATCAGGTGTTGTCCAAAGGCCAGGCATAGAAAAGTACCTGTATCACCAGCCTGTAATTGCATTGACTGGATGCAAGGAGTTACACCCTCTAAAACATACATTCTGCTGTTATTATTCGGCCAAAATCTAAACTGGAATGTCCATTCTTTGCCCTTTACATCCTGAATCCTCAGAGGAAGGCCCTCCGGTTGAGAGATTGGTGGAAAATATGCCTGACCATGAGTTGGACATTATCCCAGAGAAAGCTAAAATCAAACAATCATCCAGCTTGGGAAGTTCGGGGAGGATGGGGCAATAAATGTAATTCTAGTGTGCCTCTCATAGGTCATCTATACTTACTTCAGCACACGCTTTAGGAAGAACTAGGCGACCAATTCGGCCAGCATCACTAGCACTCAAAACCTTTTCAAATAACGGCACAATGGTAGAATTTGAGCTTGAAGATAACAAAATTAAGGAAATTTCTGGAAGGCATTTAGATAAGAAATTATTAAACATAATTAGTGTCAAATGATAGGTAACTGATTAAAAAAAAAATTTAAACATGGATACTCTCCAGATATTTGTTGCAACTCCTTGTCTGTTATTCGAGGCCAATAACGAGGTAGCAACTGATTCTTAACCCGTCCTTCAACAGGTGGCCTCGCAACAAGTAACCGTGAAAATGTGGTAGTGTTTATTTCCAACCCGGCAGAAAGAGCGGAATTTGGGGGTCTCTGGAAAAGATGGCAGGGCCTACACCCCTGATGAAATAGCTTTGTATGCATCTATGTTTTGTGATGATTCAATTGATGACTGATTAAAATTTGCTGAAGCAGACAACGCGATACTCAAGTTCGTTTCAATTAATGATTTATGTACATTTTTAACATCCATATGAGCTTTGTATGCATCTATGTTTTGTGATGATTCAATTGATGACTGATTAAAATTTATTAATAATTGATGTCCAATTTCTCTTGAAGCAGGAAAACCTTCTTCCATTTTCATTGGACCAAGAGATACTATTGGATCACCATTCCCAGGAGGTACCAATAATTTCCGGCAGTCATTTTGAGCATCATCACCAGATTGTGTACGTATCAGCTTATCAAGATTTCCACTGATACCATCTACAGTTGAGATGGCACATAATTTAGATTTTTCATGTGTCGAAGTCTGCATAAAAAAGTGGAAGAATCAGAAAACAAGCCAATTTTTGGAAAAGCACTGTGCTATTCCACAAAACAATATATCCAAAAAAATGATAAAATGAATATTGTTCCAAAGGTTTCAAAATCATTGACAATATGGACAATGAAGAATACACTCAGATAAATCATACCAGAACAGCTAATGACTGAATTTGGAATAACATTCTTAAAATAAATTTCCCTTGATATTGAAAACGCTAACAATTACTAAACGAATGTGTTTCTTCCGTTGGTTAAAATGAAAAACCAATGGCTGAAAATTTAAAAATTTTAAACGATAAAAGAATTATTATGCAAACATGAAAAGTAGTCGGATTTTAAATAATGGGTAGATGCTTGAGGTTCCAATGCTTGAAAATCGAGTTACAGTCTCATATCTTTTAGGCTGAGGTTAGAGGAAGGGAGGGTTTCTTTCGCTGAATAGAACCTCAAGAATTGGGGGAAAGAAAAGGAGAAGTTAGAGTTCCAAACAACTCCTCCCAATTAGCATTTCCTAATTACTAAAGCTGAAGAAAGATAATATAAGACCTATCACGTGTGAACGGTCGAACATTGAGGACATATTTAGTATGCAATATTAGACAAGAGTAGACACTATAAATCAATAAGATTTTAGCTTCAATTTCTTTCAAAATACTATCCAATCCTATCCATTACTACGTACTGTACCTGCTTTAAAGGATGAAGTCCAAATGTACAATCATATCTGGACAAGCAATAAATTGGCCTTCCGCTGTGAGGCTTAGAACTTCTGCAGCAGCCAATACAGTTCACGCCCCCAGTGTCAAGCAGTTCAAGCAAAGAGCTGGAAGCTATACATCCACAATGAAGACGCTGCGAATATCAAATGAATCAAGTTCCTGTACAAATAAAAGAGGATTTTCTGACATGAGTTGTTTGACACAATGAAGCACCCTGCTAGGTCACCTTGCCACATGCACTACACTCCCTCCAACCAGTTTCTGTCGAGTGAAACATTTCACTGAAGACTAATTGCTCATAAGCAGTCCTGTGGCCAAATGCAAACAGCAATATTATATTCTCTGGATGAATTCATCAACTCGTATAAATGACATTGCAGATCAGGATATTTCATTTTACTCTCTGATGGATACTCAACCTCAACATAATATAATCTTAACTCAGTTAACTATCAAATTAATTGATCATACTGATCCGTACCCGTCTATATTGATTTGTGACCTATACAAAATGACCATGACTTGTGAACTCAAACATGTGACCAATAAATTGTGACCTTGGCTACTCATTTATTCATTACAAACCGATCACAATTTATCAAATTATTGATCACAACTTATTTTATGGTCACAAATCAAGAATTTTATAGGTATTTCTCGGTCACAAATAATTTTTTTTATAAGTCATCACTTATTCATCGATCACAAAATCAACATCTTTATTGATCACAATTCAAGAAAATTTAGGTCACAATTTGTTCATCGGTCACATATCAAAAATTTATACGTCACAATTTATTCGTCGATCACAAATATATCAAATTAATAATCACATATTATTTATTGGTCACAAATCATAAATTTTATAAGTCACAACTTATTTTATGGTCACAAAACATCAAATTAATTGATCACAAATTATATTTAAGTCACAATTTATCAAATTATTGGTCACAAATTAATAAATTTTGTGTCACAATTTATCTATTTCATTGGTCACATATTGTTTATTGGTCACACACCAACCAATTTATTGGTCACACAACCAAATCACTTGTGACCAACGCCAAGGCTTGTGACCACCACCACACTGTTGCAACCGCCCAAACCACCGTCGCCAGAATCGCCAACACTACCTCCCGACACACAAAACCTTATTGTCGAATACCATAGGCCATAGCCAACATCACCACCAACACCGATAACCACCCACAACCATCATACCACCACAACCTCAAGCGATCCAAACCACAGACCCCAAAACACGAATCCAACTCCCAACACCAAAACTACAACTTACTCCAACACCGCAATCGCACCGCACCGCCAACGACAATAACAACCACTGATCCAAAACCACATTCGAGAACCCAGATCCAAACCACAATCAGATTTATAATATTGATTTAAAATGCTTTTGGACCCGTTTGATAGGACTTTTATTCTCACTTCAACAAAGATTTTGAGACATTTAAAGAATGCCCTCGTACTTAAAAATATTTGATGTCTGTAGAGAACCAAAAGCTGGGACAATTGGTCACTATAGTACACAACGACCCATTTTGTTTGATATTGAATCAATAATCATGACTGTCGGTACAATTACTTATGATTTTAACTAACTAATTACTGGTTGATTTTAGCATTATGACTAGGGCTATAAATGAATCGGATTTTCCTATATCCGATCCGATAAGAAAATTATCCGATCCGATTCGATCCGATCCATTAATCCAATGGATATTTGATTGTCAAATCCATATTCGATTTGTTATGTTATCGGATATCTGATCCGATAATTCGATCCGTAATTAATAAAAATTAGGAAAAAATGATTTTATGTTCTTTAAAAACTTTGAACTAACTTGAGACCCACCTATTTTTCGAGTGTTTTAGGTGTCAATTGGATTAGAAAAGAAGTCAAAAGGATGAAATATAGTCAAAATATTATCAAACATTAATTTTCAACTGAAAAAGTTAAGCTCAGAATTTCATTCCTAGTTGCAACCCATTTTTTTGCTAAGAAAACTTTCGAATCAGATACATCCTACTATTAGAAAAATTGTATCACTTTGAATTAAACTTCCCACGCACTTTAACTCTCCTCAATCAAATACCAGGAGAGAAAGTTATGACAAAATTACTGAAAGCTACTCGGGGCAAGCCTAGGTGTGTGCCTAGAGGCCTGCACAGGAGGCGCATTGTTCATCCTCTTTTGAGATGTCTGAGGCTACCTAAAGGGTTCATGCGTGCACCCTAGTTTATACTAGGTGCTCACCTCATCACAAAAGGAAAAAAATATAACTTTCCTTATTTTCCTTTAGTAATAATTCAATACAATCTTGTGGCATCCTTTAAATACCAAAATTCAATCAAAACGTGAGAGATCTCCCTAGACATAAAAATTCATAGATTCAACATGTTATGTAGGCGAAGAACGAGACTTCATCATCAATATCAAGAGAATTGTGCAAGATTCCTGAAGATTATTCATCCAAAATCAAGATTTCATTCAAGATATTTCTTCGATCCAAGTGATATTTTTCTATAAATTATTGTATAATTTAATTATTAGGACAGCTAGCGAGTTTTTCCTTTACATTGGATGAAGGGTGAATCTTATTCTTTGTTTATTTTAATTCAAAACAATTAGTTTAGTATTTCTTGATTTTTCTTGATTGGTTTTGCATTTCCTATTGAACTATTTGATTGTTTGATCACCAATTAGGTAGTAAGTTGATTGTTGTAGTATATGAATACTCACAATAAGTTTAAAAGGTTAGTAAAATCAACACATGGACAATAGGTATTATGAATAATATATATAGCATATGCAATCATGTGTGATAAATCTTGTGAATCAATACATGTTTTTCATATGAATTCGGACTAGGAATAGAATCAGATCATGTTAAACATATGTTTAATATATATTGGAAAAGAATATTGAATTTACTACATTAAGAATTAAATTAAATGACAATGTGGGGATTCAAGATTCCAATACAAATATTCACATATTATGCCCCTGTTTGGTACCCATTAAAATTTTCATTCTCATTCTTCTACTCATTTTCAACCACATATTTTTCAATAAAATAATATTTTCCATCACATCAATGACTTTTCCTTCTTTTTCAACCACACATTTTCCATTAATCTATTATTCCAGAATACATTCTTCCAAAATAATGTGGCTCAAACACACCCTATATAAGTACTCTATTTGTTTTCTTAGTTTAGGATTAGTATAGAAAACATTTAAACCATCACTTTTGATGTTACATGACTTCGAATTTGATAAAAACTGTTGAACTAGATATTATACCTTATTACTTATGAGAACGATAAACTCAAAACTCACTTATTTCTATTCTTTGTCACCGATCTTGTACGCTTGCGGGTTTCAATCTAACACTCCATGTGTGGCCGCTTCAAGTTTCCCTCTCGACGGCGACTGTAAATTTCAACGAAGCTAGTATAGACGGTTGCGCGCCATCGCTAAGTGCTGATTCTGTCAATGATTAAGGGTTGATGACCTAGTTCCAAGCCTCATTTCGAAAATGTACTCCCATTCAAAATTTAAAAAATAAAATAAAATAAAATATTGTTAAATGGGACAAGACTTCAAATAATATATTTTAATAATTACCCAAAATAGTCGTGTAAATAATTGAATTCACAGCTTACTATCAGTTCTTTTAAATTTCCAATTTATTACATTTTCAAAATCGTGCCAAATTCCATTTTTTTTCATGATCGCCGACTCGCTGCCCACAACCATGGCAAACCCATTCCGAAGTGATGGCACCACCAGCATCAACTTTGATCGTCACCTCCTAACCGCCCATATCTAAATTTAAAATCTAACAACTTCGTATTTGAACCTCTTCATATCATTTTTCGACCTTTATGACTGGAATGATCTATAAGAGGGATACAGAGGCACCGAGGTTGGTGGTGGCTTAGGGTACATTGACTTTAAGAGTATGTGTTTTATAATGAGGAAACCTCCATTTAGTAAGAGGGATCCTGAACTAACAAATTAATAGATCCTAAAAGCTAAAAAGGGATCCCGAATACAATCATATGAAGATAAAAGTATCAGAAATTTTTAGAGGGTTCACCTCTCCCTTCGCCTGTACAGCATCCTCTTTCTTCAAATTCTCCCCTTTTTTTTCTTCTGATATTTGATTTGTAGTTAGAGTGGGGAACTACAACAAAAATAACATTCAAACGGATGTTGCATTCTCCGTGTCGTGGAGTAGATGGATACGACAACGTATTTTTTAATATTGCTAATAACATTTTGCAACATTTAATTTTCTCATCATTTTTTAAATGTTGCTATAACCTTTTTTGCGGTATTTTTTGAATGTTATTAATAATCTTTTTGCAATTTTTTCGAGTATTCTAATAACATTTTTACAATTGTTTTTTACTGTTGCCATATGTTTTTTTTATTTTGTTTTTTGTTTACAGGAATTTATGCAAATTGACTATAAAACTGAAAATAACTCCTTGAAAATAAATATTGTAATTACATAAAAATTGATAACATAAAAAGCCATTTGGAAAATAGAAAAGAGCATATGGAAAGATTAAAAACACAAGTTGAAAATTTCAATTAATCACGTATTGAATGGTTCAAATAACACTAAACCGTGAGGGGATTTTTTTTTTTGCTACAAAAGGCAAAAAGAAAGAAAAAACTCGAATTCTAACAAAATCATTTATAACAAAAAAGTAACAAACGTCCAAGCTCATCAAAGGGTAAGAACAACATAATATGGAAATAGTTCGGGGAACAAGTTCTTGAACAAAATATTTTTCATTTATTCCCAGCCCGTTGGAGCAACAAGAGAAATTTCATCAGCTACAAGAGCTGGCATTGGGGGTACAGTAGCAGAGTCCCATCCATCAGTGGATCCATCAATGGCTAACCCTGCAACTGAATGGATGCACACAAATTCAAACTAAGAGAGGAGGAGTTCTATACAGCAGAAGTAACTTTGTTTTCAAATAAAATTTTCTTGTAGAATTCGAAAATAATTTAATTTATATTATTAAGTCGCTACGACATTTCCTAAGAATTCAAATTAAAGTTTTGATTATGATAGTAAAGTTTTGAGCACTTGTTCATAGAATTTTTGTAAGATAGCAAATTGCTAGTAAACGAAAATTCTTTTATTTTTTATTTTGATGACACTCATTATTTTAATTGTTGCATACACGCTTAGTGCTTAAATTTCGAAAATCAATAAACCAATTATATTTTATCAAAGGAGCCCAAATTCATCCCATTTGTTTCTCCACTAAAGGCGCTCCATTTAATTTTAACACCCTAATTTGCACCATTATCTTACCACTTAATTTACCATTTTAATTTCCATTTATGTTAATATCTTGGCTATTAATTTCTTTTGAAAACAAAAATCCTTCCACTACCATTTCGGTTACTGCCATCACGTTCCCCATTCGTTATTAATTGAAAATATTACCTCCATTTAAGATTTCACATCTCACTTCCACTTTTGACTCTCATTTTTTGTTACTGCCGGATCCATTTTTTGTTGCACTTTGTTACAAATTCAACACAAAGGATAATCAAACTCCAATCATCCAGGGTAGGGAAGTTGCTTAAGACATTTTTGTAATTAGAGTAAAATTATTTGTTTTCTAATTGCATTAATGTGTTATTGTGTTGCTCATGATGGAAGCACCGTTTGTGTGGTTCAAATAAGAGATAAAGAGATTATGAAATGAGTTATTTTAACCCGAGAAGAAGAGATTAAGAAATGGGTTATCAAAACTCGAGAGTAAGTAAACAGATTGATCACCGGCTCGTTAGATATTGACGGTGTCACAAATAACAAAGGATTGCAATTCTAAAAAAATGCATTTTTTTTATCTATTTACTTAAGTGTTTCCTATTGATTATTACTTGTGATACTCATTCCTATAGGATTTACAGGTTAATTGAAGGCATGGCTGTGGCAAGTGCTCGATGACTTAGAATGCACTTAACTTTCGAGAAAGCTTTTTATTTGTTTAAATCTCTTATGAACACTTCGACGACACTTTTAATATGTTTAACTTTCTGTTTGCTTAAATTATTTTCATTGCATGTCGACTATAATTTAGAAACGATTGAATGACTGAATATGAAGTTTATTTATTGATGTATTAAATCTCTGATTATGTCTACCTATTTAAAAATGGTATAACTTGGGCTATGGTGCATATTTTTGAGTGAGATCAGTTGGATTCGAAAGATCTACAAGTATTCTAACAGTGGCCTTTAGAATTACCTTAAAATATTATTTAGAGAATGAGTTATGTCCATTTTAGTAGACTGCTACGAGTCAATTCGAAAATTTCTGTCCAACATAGTTGAAAAATGATTTCGTGCTGCAAACGTTATTGATGCGAGCCCAATTTTTTTTATGATGTACGTATATGAATGTCATAGTCTCCGTTAACATTTCATGATTTTTAGATGATGTTTCCTAAGTCAAAACAATTTTTATCTTTCCGCTGCCCTGCAATTGGTATTGCTGATTTTCTTCCGAATGTTTTTCAAAAATCAAATTTTACCAGAATTGTCTAACTCTATATAGACAATTATCTCCCATCCAGTGGCAGACCCAACACCCGGTTGGGGGGGCGGCTGCCCGTGCTAGGCTCCACCGGAAGAATTTTTGGGGAAAAGATGGCGGGCAGCGCTGGCCTGGTCTTCTTCTCCGATTTCTTTCTTTTGCTTTCGGCTGTTGGGGCTTGGGCTGGGTTCTTTCTACTTCTTCTTCTTCTTTTTTTTGTTATAAGACTGGGCCGATGCCGCCAGCCCAGCCCAAAACACTTTTTTTTCAATTAGTTGGCTGGTTGGGCCATCTTTTTTAGGCCTAATAGTTAATTATATAGGCTCAGCCTATCCCTTTACTTTTTTTTATTAGGCTGGGCCATTTGTTCTTAGGCCAATAATATATAGCGAAAATTACACCACATAACTATTATTATATTTAATTTCAAATATTACGAGTTAACATTTTTTTTCCGTAAATACTATAAATTTATAGTAAA
>CAIGRL010253967.1:0-10402 GCA_903798325.1 Fraxinus xanthoxyloides | reverse complement strand
GAGGAAGTTCTTGATACTTTGGTTTGGAACAAATTCTAGACCTAATGGTAGAATAAAAATTATCACTTTAATGAAAAATTTTTATGTAAAACAAAGCCAAACGAACACAAAATTTAAAAATTTTCCTGGTGGAAAATTATACCAATTAAACACACTTATTTAACAATTCACTGCAAAACAATTTCTAGACAATTACTTTCCCTGAAATTCATTTTCTTTCCACCCATTTTTCACCCTTACAATCAAACAAACCCTTAAGGGAAATTATGTTCACAACTAGGTTTGGATAGAGAGAGTGATCTACGAACCACAACCATAATGCTAAACTTGAAATTTCAAATAGCCTATGTTAGATTTAATATTAGCAATGGAAGGATGTCTAGCATTGCGACAAAAGTCGCGTAGATCTCCATGAACCCCGATCTTTCATTCGCACAACTTTGTGCTTGGTGGTGCAATCAGCTCGTTCCTACTCCTAAGCAACCCAGATAGATGGTGGTGGGATTGAGGTCGGAGTGGGTTTGGTTGTGGTGGGGTTGAGGTCCATGGTGTTAGGTTTGAAATTGAAGAGAATTAGACATTAATTTATGTATTTTTTGTTCAAAATGACATAAATAATTATTAAACGGTTTATACAATTGAAAATATAAAAACTTTTTGAAAGAAAATATTTAGATAAAGGTCAAAAATTAAAGATTCAGGGGGAAAAAAGAATATTTTAACATTTTTAAGAAAACATATGCATTCAATATAATTTTCACATCGAACATTAATCTAGACAATCACGGGAAGCCAGAAAAAAGCTTCACAATTTTTATCTAGCTATGAGAGGGGAGATGACACCAAAAACAATTCACTTGGTCAAGATTAATGGACACATTAGCCTTTCAATTGATGTTGCTATTTTCATATCGATATTGACCTCCTCACAAAAGAGGGGAGCCAACATCCAATAAAAAAATTGTGGATCCCTTACTGTGAGGGATTATACATTGAGATGTCAATTCTAATATCCTTATATATAAATAGCAAAATCAGTTTTTTTTATAATAAATTTTGCTATTTCTAAGTCGAAGTATTAACTCCCATACATACTCAGGAGAGGGGGGCACACCTCCAATAACAAAAAAATTAAGATCTCGTTTGATCGACATTATTATCTCATTAAATTGAAAATATGACAATTATCTATCATATCAATATTTAAATTCAAATTTTCTATTTATCATGTGACTTCAATAACGATTATAATTTTCATTCTTGTACTACAATAATTTGCCCCAAACTGGGTTAAATTCGTGAGCCCATATTGCGAGTGACTGTACATCAGGGTGTCCTTGCCCTTCTATAATTGCCACTCGTACCTTACTCTACAAGTTCCCCCGGAAAAAAGAAAAACATGGCCTCTCTGCAATTTTGTGCTCAGTTAGTTCCACTGCTTCGTCGTCCCTGCTCCGCACTTCACAACTCTCCACTTTCCTTAACTTTTGGGAAAAATTCCCCGGCGACCCATCTCTATTACAGGTATTTTCTTAACAGTTTTCAACGTTTTCCTTGGAGGTTATTTTCTGTTTGTCTGGAACTAACAGCCAATTAATTAAATCTCGTGTCCCTTTTTTGGGCTGTCTGAATAAGAATCGGGTTTGTGATTATGGATGATGGGTATTGGGTAGTTGAGCTTGGGGTAAATGTTTCTTGGAATGACTTAGCACTCTTTTGGGTTGATGGGTTCTTTATTCATAATTAAGTTATTTTTTGCTGTATTCAGATCTTTCAAGGTTATTATATTTGTTTATCTGATTATGTATTTTGATGATTTGTTAGACATGAAGCTCTGCATTGCTTGATTCTTGTTCATCTTAGCTAGGTATTCTTGTCGTTACTAATTAATCAGAATGTGGCAGGGAATTGCTGAATTTAGAGTTTATTATACTACCTAATGTAATATAAATGATTATGATATCCTGTTTCCTGGCAGCCTGTCTTATGGAAAAAAAAAAGCAAAACAAGGTTTTAAACAGGCTAACAACAGGTAAAAAGGGTTTACGTTGGATTGGCCACAATTGTAGTATGTGTGGGCTGGTATTGATATTAATTAGTCATTGTTTCTTTCGAGTTGAAGAGTTTTAAGGGACAATATAGAGATAAGAGAAACCATGGTACAAAAAGGAAACATCTGGTGATTGGTGATAAAATTGGTACTGGGATGTTGTGAAAATAAATTAAACTTTTACCATGTTCCCCGTTGTATTTGTTGGGATGGAACCCTTTTCTTGTTCTATGCATCAATCCACAGGCGGGGTCTGCAGGAGCAAAGGGGAGAGGAGGTGATGGGTTTGGGGGTGAGGGTGATGTGGATGGGGACTAGAGGGGGCAACGGAAAGAGCAACAGAGACTAGGGAATTGGTGAGGAGATGATTTTTTTTTTCTTTTTCTTTTCGAATTAGCCATTATACGCTCAAAATAGTGTGACGTGTGCGAGGCAGTCAAATTGTACCGGATTTGCAGTGGAAACCCAAATGCTACAAAATTTAAGAGTGGGGACCAAAAGCCAAAATAAATATTGAAAATTGGGAGTCAAATGCCAAGAGAGATGAAATGGAGACTCATTACTCAATTGCTCATTTGAGTATAGAATGGGATTGAAGGTGCAGAATTTGCTTATTTACATGCTAGGTGTCATTCTTAAACTGAAGGACCCTAAAGAAATATCATGGAATTATTCTCAAGAAAAGGTCGTTAGAAAGAGTTTCTTGTGAGCGGAAAGAGTTATTACTTCCTGCGGCCAAATAGTCATGACCTAGTTAAACGCACACAAAAGAGAAGGTGAGAGAGTCTGAGATGCAGAGACGAATCAAGCTAACCAAGTTTAGCATGTTTTCTGTATCACAGGGCTTTGAATTTGAATTAAGTACCCTGAAATCAAGTTTGGATGTACGAAAGGAACTGTGGATGTATCCAAAAGGGTTTTTCAGTTGAATTAAGTGACACAGGAATGAAGTTTGGATGTCAAATGAGTTCGAGATTTGTGAAACTAAGTCTAGATGTCCAGAAGGGAGTTGTGGATCTAAACTCTGTTTTAGAAATTCGGACTTTTAAGAATGTCTGAAATCTAGGCATGATGTCTTAACTAACCTAGATGTGAATTACATTGTGACCTTCACAGAGGTTGACGTGGTTTCCTAATCATATCAGAGCTGTATGATATTGCTAGCTTGGAGAAACTAACATAAGACCAAAATGGGGAATTATTTTATTTGGAATACGAACAAATAAAAAAGGTTTTCCTTATTTAAAAAGATTGTGTGTGTGATACACGGACACATTAATGCTGGCACACCAAAATATAAAGAATATTGAGTAGTAAAATATGCAAGAATTCTTGTGACTAGCACACTTCCTTCTGCTATCTCTCTTCTTCCTGCATATGTTCAGAGTTCAAAGATGAGGAAAGTTGTGGAAGAAGAGTCTCAAGATCTCTCTCTATCTTCTCGTTTGAGTGCAAGGGCAATTTTCCTGAAGCAATAGTTACATCCGGCAATTTTCGTATATAACTTCTATGTAATCTCTAGTTTAGCAATTTGTATACTGATCATTGACATGATAGTATAATTTCTAAAAGGTTTGTTTTTTGTTATTCCACTGTGTTTTGACCAATAAATCTTCAGTTATACTGAAGGACATCAATGCACCCATAAATGTTGTGGAAATGTTGTGTATCATCCATTTTTATCCGATGTCAAAAGCCTTGAAAAATTGATATGCGGTCACACTTAATTGTTAATTGCCATGTCTCTTCTCATGGAAAATAGTCGCCACAATGAATAAGCCTTTTCAAATAGAATCTCTTTTAAGTATTATGACACACTTCGTGCACGCTTGATAGTAAAGATTGGATAACATTGAATAGAATAGTCAAAAAGTTAAAATCTCGATCATTATACTGTTCACATATGTCAATTGTCCACTATAGAGTACTAAACATGCATTTAATGTATATGTAAGCACAAGACGTAAAGATCATCACCGATTTTGACAATTGATTTGTCAAAGATAAAAGATACACCTTGTGGTAGGTGATTTTCAGGAAGACAACAAAAAATATGCATTGCATAGAGTTCTAGCTTATTTTGAACTCCAGTTCATGTTTGTAATTGTAAAAATCTTCTGCATAAGCATAAACTAAACAACTGCATTGTCCGTCCCTTTACTATTTTCAGCATCTTTGCCAAGCAAACGACTTATTATTTCTTCTGTTCAGGTTTAAGAATGAATGCAAACTTCAAGTGAGACAAAGGCTATATCCTGTATTTGCCTCAAAAGCTAATCCTTCAGAAGGATCAAATGAAACTAAAAGTGCTGATGCTGCCCAAGGTCCTCCCTTCCTTACCATCGTGGCTGGTTTTTTAGTCTTAGCATTCTTATGTTGGATCATTGGATCCATAGTAATGTGGATTATCGGCTTAATTGTCTATCCTCCTCCTCTAAAATGAGTTTGATTTTGCATTGTATTTGTACTCTAAGCCAACAGATTGTGATCAATGATGGAGACAGATGCATTTTGGAAATTCATGTAAGAATTCATGTTTTAGTGTAGCTGGAATGTTTACTTCGATTTGAAAATCAGATGAGTGCAGCCACTAACCATTCCTCCTCTCCCTGATGTTATCAAGACTATTGCCGTTTGGTGGGCTACACTAAAAAGAAATACATTTATTGACGTTCACAAAGAAATCACAATATTTATAAATAGAGGAACTACTCAGAATCTTTCCCCTTGGTTTCATGGTTATCTTCTCCAACCGTTGCTGTAAAATTACGCCTTTCATCAGAATTGGCAGTAACAACTGGAATCCATACATCAGCTGTACTACTCAAGAGTGACTGGACCGGGTCTGCAGCCATTGCTGAGGATATCATCTCATCTACGTCGTCCAACTTTGCTGATAATTTATCCAACTCATTTGCTATCTCCATCTAATTAGACAAGAAGATATTCCAACAAAAAAATAGTTATGCAAGAAACTGTACTTCGCAAACGATAAACTTGAAGGTGCAAAGACAGAATGTAAATAGAGGATTAGTCGGAGCGGAACAATGTTATAGTAAAGAAAGAAAAAAATCTTGACCATTATATGTAATACTACGTGTCAAACATGCCTTGCCTTAAAGTGATGTTTTGGTAGGTTGGATACAGCAGTACTTGAAATTATTAATAAAGGAATAGAAGATAAATCTTGCCTATTATATGTTTTTTCTCGACAGTATTACACACCGAACGTGCCTTAAAAAGAATCCAAAAATGGCTGAATTGAGCCTTGGATTACCTCATTGAGATTTCGAGCAGATTTGGACGGAACTTTTGTAACCTCCATTCCCAGGGCTTCAATCTTGGCACGCAACTCCACTTCTTCTTGATTTGTTAATGATTCCACCTAAAAATGTTTATCAACAGAGAAGGAAATATATCAGTGAAACGGGACTATAGAGCAAAAAGAACTGGGATTCTTATGAAGAAAGAATACTTCGAAGTTTTATTGCTTTCAAGAAACTACTGCTGGTGCATGGCAAAATAATTAATCTCGGTGACTTCAGCGATTCAAGGAAAAAGTCTACACTGTATTGGCTACTGATTTTGAAACATTCCTATGTATGGCAAAATATTAAACATATGGTTGCGGGTGCATTTGTGAGGTGTTTTGTGCAATTATGTCAAAAGGAGGTTCTCCAACTGACTATTGAACACAAGAAACTGATTAATATGTCAATCAAAAGGAGCGTCATTTTTCAAGGCTTACGCCTCAATTTACCAAGTAAATCACAATGAACACCTACTAGAAGAGCATCAGACTACAATTGTTGTTGGTTCATTGTCCCCCATATACAAAAACCACCATGTCGTTAAAGAATTAGGATCACTCTCAATATTCCTTTATATTGAGTGAGGAGCTTATCTCCCGTCAATGTGGGACATTCACTCTTAATGCTCTCTCATGGGTGACCTAAATAAAGGCGAGAAAAGATAATAGATGTCAAACATTAATAACATGCGTAAATGGAGAACGGAGTCTACGGTGTGAGGTTTCTATTCTTGACGTAGTGTCTATCGCATGATCGGGATAGTGGTCTGAGTTGAGCCCCAAAACAAGCAAACATTGATCGAATTATAGATGATAGGTTCGTTGTCTTTTTCACGTAGTGGCTGTATCGTGATTAGACATGAAAGTGAGTGACAATGGATCAGTGAGGCGCAAATTAGTTGTGCGTGATATTGAGGGTGATTAATGAGGTGCTGATTATTCGTGACTAATTCACATGGCTGCATATTGGTTGTGTAGAGTGATGTCCACATAGGGGTGGGCATGAGACGGGTTGGGTTGGTTTTTGGCATAACCCGAAACCGAAGCCGCCCAAGTCGGTTTGGGGTAATTGCAACCCAAACCGATTCAGTTTAATTGGTTCAGTTTCAATAAGTCAGTTTGGGATTGGGCCCAAATCAATTTTTTTTTCTTTTTTAAATAAATGAGTGCTTTTATTTTGTACAGATTTTCATGGCAAGTTTTGGGCTTGGGCCCAAATCATTGTAACCGACCTGACCAGACAGCCTTTTTCATTGCACAGTAACTGACCCAACCCCGCATTCCTGCTGAAAACCTTCCCATATTAGGTCGGGCCAGGTTGGTTTTTCTGTTAGTTTGCTCACCCCTAACTTCCACATAATGCCAAGATAGAAATAGTGAAACACACACCATTGGTTGAGATGAAAATATATAGGCCTAGAAAGTCTTGTACGCTTGTGATTTATTCCATTAGGGGAAACTTTTGTACTGATTCTATCCCAATAAACAGTATACATCAAGAGGCAGTGATTTTCATTTTTCCTCGAGTTAAAGCTCTACGCTGGTATCTTCGTGATTTCAATCCTATACTGTCTTTAATACGTTTGCTGAGCCCCAGTCCTTTTATAAAGCTCACACTGATTGACCGTGTATGGTAGAAAGCAATATGCAAAAACACTTCAAGCTTTTACTAACTCGTAAATTGGATTAATTACAACACGAGAAATCTTACGGTCAGAAGCAAATGGGCTTTGAAATTAAAAATCAGTCGGATGGAGTGACAGACCATTACAAATATAGACCAGCTATTAAGAACATTTCTAAGAGACTCTTTAAATATAAGATATTCTTTATGTCAACCCTTAAAATTATGCCTCAAGAAACTCTTCGAATTAATCCACTCTATAACATCAAATGCATTCAAAATATTTTAATGTTCAATGTAGGAAAATAATATAATAATTTGAAGGACAGCCAATGAAAATAAAAGATAGGAAAAAATAATAAATAATTTTTTGAAGTAGTAAAGTTAAGTATTAAAAATAAAAAGCTTATTGGAGTACTTACAAAATTTAATTCTCTAAATTTATAAGTATTCTCTAAATTGCTAAATACGATATTTAAAAATAAGATATTATAATATGTTTATCAAAAGTACGGCGTTGACTGTGAAGAAATTACTGCACTAGTTGCTCGTGTCGTGTCGTGTCATGTTGCTTCCGTTGATTCTTCACTCATTATCATAACTAAAATTCTGACACTTGAACAACCTGGCAAAGCATGTCATCTTTACTAATATCTTTATCCTTGGATTGGAGTACCAAAATCAGTAACTAGCTATGACAACTTGGATTCACTCTTGTGGTTTATAATTCTACTTTATTCCTTCAGCTGGTGCAGCCCACTCTACTTTTATTGTGTTCAGATGATACAATTTTGATGTCAGATGACTAGGTTAGTATTCTTGATATAAGCTATTGGTCAATTTAGTTTAACGTGAAGGATTTTATATCACACAGTTAACTTTCTGGTCTTCACATTACTCAATGGTCAGATGACACTAGTCCTAGCAGAATTATGCTTCGAATCTTCTTCCTACTTCTAGACATAGTACACATTTCGCAAAACTGTTGAGACACGTCTAGAGACTAAATGCTCGACTTCATGCTACCAACATAAAAACATGATGCATAAAATGAAAATCTTGGTCTAGATTTGATACTCCTCACAATTTTCGGGACTTTGCATTGGTTACCTACCCATTACATTACAGGAAATGGGAATTAAAAATTAAAATCAGATGTAAAGATAACATTGCAGAAATTCTAAGAACTAATTAAAAAAAAAAAAAAACTTAAAAGGTGAAAAATGAGCTCAGACCCTCCCAGGCTGCCAATTATCACCCAAACATCACGGTGAGAAAGAAAATTTAGAAATCACTATATTCGTCGCAAGAATTTATTCTTACGTACAGCAGAACTGAGTAAAATCAGCGTTATCTTTAAAATGAATCTCAATTTTGAATCAATGTACCATACGTCAAAAGAGGCATATCAAGAATGAGAGTTTTGCCCCAATTACCAGATCACATATCATAAGATCGAAAATAAACAATTTCTAACGCGTGACGATAAAAAAGAATACCCATGTCAGCAAAATCATTACGCAGTCATAATTCCTCTTGATAATGAAAAAAGAAGGAACTAAAAGACAAAAAATGAATATTTATGTATTGTTGCATCTTTCTGGAGTAGTTTACCTGCTGGAGAAGATTGGAGAGGAGCCCAAAAAGCTGCGCATCTGCAGCCGGCGGGGGCGACGCCGGTGGTGGTGTTTTTTCTTCTGCCATTTTTCTTTCCTGAGATGTTTAACGCGAACCAAACACGGGGCTTATCGGGCCTGAGTTCCAAGTTTCAACGACCTCTTCATTTACCCTCGATCATAATATTTGTCTCTCATAAATGTACTATTCACCATGCTACAAGTTGGTCCTCGACTTTTTTTTTTTTGACAAAAATAGTCTCCAAGTAACAAACATGAGATTTTTATTGAAAATTATAGTTTACCCTTGATTTCGCTTTTCAACTAAAAAATAAGACCCTCCCTGCCCACCCTTTCCCTACAAAAATTTGCCGATCACTAGTGCTAGCGAGAGAGGGAATCATAAACACAAGGATAGGGAGAATGATCTAGGAAAAATGAAGGGAAGGAAGAGTTAGAGATGACAATGAGGTTGGAATGAGATCGAGATGGTCGTTATCCTTCCTATTTCATCGAAATTTTATAAGACTGAGTGAATTTAAATTGTCCTTACTTACCATGTCAACTTATATGTTCTTTGAAAAAATTATAAAATAATTAGTTTGATCAAATTGCTCGTCATACATAATGGAATATACTCGTCAAGAAATTTTGATACCAAAGTCAAAAAAGTTTTTATGAAGTACTTGATAAATTTTGAACGTAATTGTATAAGAATGCTCAGAGCATTTTTGTTAGTCACTATTTTTGGTTTACACGCGAACCAATGGTGATGTTTTAATTTTTTATATGACCTCTCGACATACTTCTAGTTCCAATCGCTTGGAAGATTTGCCGCTAGGCTTCTTGAATCTTGCATATTTTCATATTTGGTTAGCGGTGACTATGTTCATCTTTGATAATAATCTTTCATAATCAACCTAATGTACGAGATGATGATCCAATGACATAAGAAATGACTAAATCAAGTTTTCATTTGGGAAGATTTTATAAATTGTTTGATTATAAATAAATATAAATGAGTGGTGAATAGTACTTATGAGTCCATTTTTAAAATATATTTTACTTGATTTTTTTTTTTTAGAATTATTCTTAGCGTACAAGAGAACCCCCACAATTGAGATGGGTCCCATGTGGGACCCCCTTGTGAGCGTTATGGGGGTTCTCAGTTTACACCAATAATAATTTTTTTTATTAGCCATCATGAAAATTTATGGTTGGTAATGCCTTGGCGACTGTGTAGAAAAGTGCAAAGCTTGTAGGCACCTTGTGTGAATTTGATTGATTTATCACTCTAGATTTTATTATATAATCGCAAAATACTTCAATTAATAACGATATGATGTGTTTTTACTCGTATTTACTCACTTTATCCTCGTGATAACGTTGTCATACTCAAATCAAGACAGCGAATATCAAAATAACTCGTGAGAATTATACTTTATCGTATTACTAGTCGTTGACACGTGCGTTGCACGAAATTTGTATTTGTTGTGTTTTGATTAGTGTAGAAATTAGATATGTTAAAAAAAAAAAGTAGTCTAAGAAAGTCTTTGGAGCATATCATTGCCTTGTTAATACTCCATTTAATAAGGTAATTATTTCAAATTTGATATTACTGCACAGAGAAACTCACCAAAAATAAAATTGAAGACATCAAACGTTTGACATACATATAGATTGCAAGTTTACATTAGTAAGAAATATTTGATTCATTAAATAATAAAGCATGCATCGAAAAATGAAATTATATCGCAAAGAAGTTGTAAAATGAGGTTCGCAACCTCTATTTCTATTTTGAA
>CAIGRL010253947.1:0-10026 GCA_903798325.1 Fraxinus xanthoxyloides | reverse complement strand
TATTCAATAATTTTTCTCCCTCAATTTTTTTTTTTTTTTGGTTCTACCAATTTCTCGTTCAACCACTGATTTTTACCTATATAATATAAAATATAACAATTTAGGATATATTTTATTAAAAAATTATCAAATATCAATATTTTAACCCTCCAATAAGTACATGAAATACACTAATCATTTCTAATAAATTTGGAGTGACTCCACAAGTCAAAGTAACCACTGTGAGAGAATCTTAAAATCAATTGTGAAATGATATGTTCTCTAGTTACAAAGTGCTCTGATTTGACTTGAAGCCTAGACTCTTATTAAACTAAAAGTTGGATGGTATTAAGCAACAAAGGTTCTCGGTTGTCATTCACGTTTGTACAGTTTAACATTCCATAGATATCAAGAACTAAATCCTCTATGCACGAGCGAGGATCTACCTTCAATATAAGAACCTAGTCACCTAGATGATTCACGTGTCTTGCGTAGTCAATTATATTTCAATACATAGTGTATCATTCTCTGCGTTATTTTTTTTCCGTGATGCCTTCGTGTGCGTACCTCCCCGCCATGCGTGCACACGATATTGCCTCTGTGCATTCCTACCATGATGTGCAGACGTTGCCACCTTTGTGTCTTTACGTCCCGCGTGTATGATTGACTTCCAATGAACCTGAACAGGAAAGGAGACTCTAAATCCAGGAGGGGGGATAAATTAAGATTGAAAAGGAATTAGAAGATCTGATAGTCACTATCAGCAACTCCCGTTTGCACTTTTTATCAAAAATGAAAAATCTTCAACTTGACTTTGTTGATCATGCATTACTGCCTACCATCCACTGGCTGCACAAAGTCTACACTCTTTATTACCCTATTAATGCTTCTTTCGTTTTCAAAACTTTCTGGGCGATTGAAGGTTCCCAAGCTCCAGGCGCCAACCGTGGAAATATATACTATTTTTAATGGAGAGACACAGAGAATGGAGGGTTGAGTGCCACTTTGAAATTCATCATTTTCTTTCTTCAACTTTTTTGAAACGTAAATGAACCACAGTTAAACCATTATATTTTTTTTCGCAGGACTCTTAGAGGATGTTATGTTTGGTACAGGAGATTCAATGTAACTAGAGAACCTATTCATGGGAGACATTTATAGGTTATCCCGACCGACTTCTTTCAATTTGAATACGGGTCGCCTTCTTTCAGTTGAATTAGCGTTAATCATAGTCATGTGGGCCAGTCCAATACACGAAACACGACTCAATCTTGAGTAAAACGGCGAGTTTAGGGCTAAAAATTTTATTCCTGGGGTAGCCGCAGATTCTGATGGCTCCACAAATCAGCAGCAAAGTCAAGTTTATGTTTATTGAATTAATGAAAAAAAATCAGATCCCACAAGTTGTATATAGGCCTAAATATAGGTCAAAGTGTTGATGTAGAAATGAAAAAGGGAGGAAGAGTAAACCATTTATTTAGCCATAATTAACTACTGATATTTAGTCAATTTACGGCTGTTGATATAAACCGTCCATTACCAAAGAAAGTTCCTTTTTAATTACTTCAAGTAAAAGTTGAAGTATTTTTCTGAGAGAAAGACTAAACAAATTTACACAACCCATTCATTCACATGTAAGTCAAATTCATTTTAACATCCAATATTGAACATTAAACTAGGAACCATATTATCGTGTTACATAAAAGTTAGAATCGTCAAAATATTTACCAAAAGCGGACAGACCGATTACTATATGAGTCTAGTGACTACTAGAGTCAAGTCGAAAGGTATGGTACAACAGTCTTTCCAAGCGAGCCTCTGGCTCAGTGGTCAACTGTTGACTGATTGATCTAGGATTAAGCAGCAGAAGAAGAGTTACAGTGAGTGAAATAGGAATTCCATATGGGCCATTTTCAAAGGGATGATCTTTGCATTTGAGCACAATGAGGGGTTATCAATATCATACAGTCAATGGTGAAACATAACTTCAAGTGCCTATCAACAATTTATATTTTCAGACAGCCTATTTTTCTTTTTTCTTTTTTTTTTTTGGTGCAAATGCACTTTCTTTTCTTCCTTTTTTTGGTGGGTCGGTAGGGGCCGGGGTTGAGTTGTATAAACAGTTCTAAATATACTTTTTAATAGTATCAACTTAAGAAAAAATAAAAAATAATTTGACAATTTAATTGATTTTTCACGAAACAGCATCGCCAACTCGAGTTTTGTGGTGAGTCGAGTCTAAGTGGCCTATCTCAGCTTGTAGATCTATACCAAGGTGGGTCAGACCGTCTTATATACGCATTAAATGTTAGCCTATTTGGGCCATGTGATAACCTAACACGGTAGGTCATGTTAAATTTAGGTGGTCCAATTCATTTTGACGCCGCTCTGAATCTTGGCGAAAAAGACACTAGAGAAATTCGGTAGACAAATTGAATTAAACAATATGAAAGGCCTATCGACCGTCCATTATAAAACACTATTGACTTGTAATAATTACAAAATTTTAATGGTTTCCAAACCCTTGCAATATATGATTCCAAACATTATAAATACCAAGACTTGTGGTTCAATATAGCAACCATCTTCTCCAAAGTAAAATATACATATAAAACTTTTGTTCTCTTTCTATATATTTATGGCCTACAATCAACAAATCTACATCTTTGTTCTCCTTCTTGCAGCTATCGCCTGCCTTGAAATTGCATTTTCTGAGGGAAGGCAGCTAAATGCATTCAAGAAAGAGAAACAAAATTTCCCCCAAAGTAAAGGTAATTATGAATTCAGTTTAAGCAGCACTTCAGGTGAAGCTGATAATTATGTAAGCGGTTTTCGACGTACAAATCCTGGAAATAGTCCTGGAATTGGCCACCGTTTTAAAGCAGAAAACGACGTTGCGCAGCCAAAGACACCGCCTTTTGCATCGGAGAAAAACACAGATGGTTTTCGACCCACTAAACCCGGTAATAGTCCTGGTGTTGGCCATTCTTTCGCGGGACCAAAAGCATAAATGAACATGCATTCCTACTTGTATGTTCGGGAAGTAATATTGAAATAGAACTGGACATTATAATGAACAAGATGTAACTTCTTTTTTATGATCGTCCGGTGATATCCAATACTTGCCACCGGACATTATATTCTGCATTCTCATCTTTGGATCATTGTTGCTAAACGTATTAAATAATTTTCTGTTTTATGTACACTTTGGAATCCATGTAATGTGTATAGCCAATGCTCTATCTAGCAAATAATATCATTGCCTTCAATTACTCTCTCTCTCTCTCTCTCTCTCTCACACACACACACACACACACAAAATATGCTGTACTTGCGGAGTTAAAATTTTTCTGCATGTTACGTGTTAATTATTTAACATGCAGGCGCTTGATATATATAAAAGTTGATGGGAAAAGTGGGGAAATTAGAAAAATATTTATATATTTAAAAAATACATATATAACTGGAATATTATTTCCTTGTGAATAATATGAATTTATTCTTAAGGTTCTTAAGAGCAGATTGAAAATACTTATATTTTGTGAATATTCATCCCCACAATTTCGTATATTTCCACAATATTTGGTATTTTTTTGCCAGCATTTGTATTTTTTTACTTTTATGTAAAACATGCTTGCATGCTTCTAAAGGAAATTCAAACAATAAAACTTACTTGAAACCACCAAAACGAGGTTGAATCACTTGCCTTTTGTTTGCTTGTCTCCTATACTGCTCTGTACTCACTCATTGGTCAGCAATTCGATCACAAAAGGAAGGAATTTGATAGCCACAATTCAAGAACCAATTTAGAGAGATATACTTCAAAACCAAGCCACCACCCACATATATTTTTCTCTCTTGATTTTCATACGAATTTTGTGTATCCTTTTTGTCTTTCTTGTGGTGGAAATTGTATATGGGAGTTGTGGGTCGTGTGAAGTTGAGTTCAAATTTAATTTTCTCAACTTCCTCAACTTTTCCCTCCAATAACACTCTCATGCCACATGGGCGACCCATTTTATATAGTACATAACTCAAATTCTACGCAATCCCAGAGATTTAACATGATTCATAAAAATATCTTTATGGATAGGTTTTGTAAATGAATCGACCATCATTCGGCGCATAGAAATATATTGCAAACTCACTTTTTTCTTTTCTATGATGTCTCTTACAAAATTATATTTTGTAACAATGTGTTTAACTCTGTTGTGATATTTGAGATCCTTTGTATATGCAATAGCTGCCTGACTATCACAGTAAATCGATACAAGTCCCACATCACCACCAAGGACTCTTAGATATTGTAAGAATCTCTTTAGCTAAATAGCTTTTTGTACCGCTGAAGCACATGCTTTAAATTCTGCTTCCATTGTAGATAAGGAAATGCATGTCTGTTTCTTGCTACTCCAAGAGATAGCGCCATTATTAAGCGAGAATGCATATCCCGAAGTTGATTTGCGCTCATCTAGGTCTCCACCCCAATCAGTATCCCTGTATCATTTGAAGCACAAATCATTTCCTTGAAAGCATAAGGAATAATTAGCAGTACCCCTTTAGGTACCTCAATATCCTCTTAACACCTTTCCAATGCTCTCTTCCAAGATTAGATTGATACCTGTTGACCAGACCTACGGTATAACAAACGTCAGGACGAGTACACATCATAACGTACATCAAGCTCTCAATCGCACTGGAGTATGGAAATTTAGACATTTCTTCTTTTTCCTCAATAGTTTTAGGGCACATACGAAGACTTAGAGTTTCTCCTTTCGATACAGGAGTGTTAATGGGATTGTAATTCTTCATTTTGAAACGTTCAAGAATTTTCTTTATATATGGCTCTTGTGATACAATTAGAAGCCTCTTTGAACGATCTCTATGAATTTTAAAATCTAATATATAATCTACTTCACCCATGTCCTTCATTTCAAAATTTGAGGACAACCATTTCTTAATGATTTTAATATACTCCTTATTATTCCTAGCTAGTAAGTTATCATCTACGTAGAGTGATAAAATAACAAATTTTTCATTGGACCTTTTCAAATATATACAGTGATCTTCGTCCACAAAATTGTACGAGATAATTGCTTTGTCAAATCTCAAGTACCACTGTCTAGAGCTTTAGGCCACAGATTTGTCTATTCAATTTACAAAATTTATTCTCCTGGCCTGTTTTAATGAAACCTACTGGTTGTTGCATGTAGATTTCTTCATCCAATTCTCCATTGAGAAATGCAGTCTTCACGTCCGTTTGATGTTATTCTAAATCTAAACGTGCCACGATAGATAAGAGTAGGCGAATTGAAGTAAATCTCACTACGGTGAAAGGGTCTCTTCATAATGTATACCCTCTTGTTGAGTATAACCTTTTGCCACCGAGCGAGTCTTATACCTCTCTATAGTCCCATCAGCTCTTTACTTTATTTTGAGAACCCATTTGTTTCCAATGGCTTTTCGACCAGATGGAAGATCAACCAAGTGCCAGACTTGATTCGATTTCATAGACTCCATCTCTTCTTCCACTTTTCCTTTACATGGCATAATAAAGCTTTTTGTACTGATTTTGGTTCATCATCATCTTCTGGAGATACTGAAAAAAACTTCCCATCCAACTCTATCATCTAATTCATACAAATGTTATCCCTTTTTAATTTTTCCCTTACTAGGAAAATCATTCTCTAGAAATTCACATTACGTGATTCTGTTACATTACGTGATTCTATCTCAGTTACAGTCTCATCTTGATTTTTACCAATAAACACATATCCTTTGGATTGGTCTGAGTATCTTATAAAAGTACACTTCTTGCCTCGCGGATCCAAATTTTCAAACTTACTTGAGGAATCAAGGATATAAGCAGCTGATCCCCAGGATCTAAGAGAACTCAAATCAGGAGATCTACATGTCCAAAGCTGATATGGTGTAGTAGGTATCGATCTTAAGGGAGCTCTATTCAGAATATATGTCTTAGTTAACAAAGAATCTCCCCAATAGGAAATAGGTAAGTTAGCCTACTCCATCAAAGACCTCACCATTTCTAACAATGTTCTAGTCCTCCTTTCAGTAACACCATTTTGTTGAGGTATATTAGGAATAGTTAACTGTCTAATGATTCCCTTATCACTGCATAGTTCTTTGAACTCATCAGACAAATATTCACGTCCTCGATCAGTTCTTAAGGCTTTCACCTTTCTATCTATTTGATTTTCTACTATATTTAAATATCATCTAAAATATTCTAATGCCTCTGACTTGTAAGAAATCAAATATACATAACTATATCACGTGAAATCGTCTATAAAAGTAATGAAATAAGAGGTTCCATGTCTTGCCCTCACATTCATCGGGCCACATATATCTGAATGGACTAATTACAATGGAAGTTCGACTTTTAAGTTTTTACCGAATGGTTTTCGTGTTGTTTTTCCGATTAGGCAATGTTCACAAGTAGGTAATGAAGCCTTAGAGATTGAAACAAGCAAACCTTCTTTGGCTAACCTACTCATTCTCTCTTTTCCAATGTATCATAATCTAGCATGCCATTTAGATGTATAAACATTCAAATCTTTACAAGAAGAAGATACATTCATAGAGAAACAACGATCAANTCTTGCCCTCACATTCATCGGGCCACATATATCTGAATGGACTAATTACAATGGAAGTTCGACTTTTAAGTTTTTACCGAATGGTTTTCGTGTTGTTTTTCCGATTAGGCAATGTTCACAAGTAGGTAATGAAGCCTTAGAGATTGAAACAAGCAAACCTTCTTTGGCTAACCTACTCATTCTCTCTTTTCCAATGTATCATAATCTAGCATGCCATTTAGATGTATAAACATTCAAATCTTTACAAGAAGAAGATACATTCATAGAGAAACAACGATCAACATAATAATTATAAGTGTTTGGATGAAAATCCAACATTACAAAACCACCTTCTACGTGTCCAAATTCATAACATACATTACCATTGTTTATACGAATGGAGTTACCACAAAAGTTCAAACTGAAACCTAATTTTAAAAGAACAACAACAGAAATTAAGTTCTTTCTTATTCCCGGTGCAAACAGGACATCATGAAGGAGAATTGTATGGCCACCTCGCAAATGCAACTTGTATGTACCGATCCCTTTCACCTCTACTCTCATCGTTGCCGGCGTATATCCACTTTGTACCAGCTAGAAATCGACGGAACTTGACAAACGCTTCTCGATCCCTACTTACTTGGTCTGTCGCTCATAAGTCTACAATCTACATAGGACAAGATTCAGTTAGTATAACAGTGCTTAAAACATAAATAGCACTAAAATAAGTATTTATAAGAGCTACCTTCTTTGGCTCAGGACATTCCCGAGCAAAGTGAATCAGCACCTAATAGTTGAAACATTTCAACTTGCTCTTATCTTTCTTCTTTCCTAATCATTTACCCTTTCTATTGCATTTTGTTTTGTTCTTTTTAGGTCCCTGTCCGGTTTCTTTTTCTTTCATTTCCTGCCTTTGAACCAGTTCTTCTTACGCTTAAAGCCTGAAGCTTTTCCAGAACTAGTTTCACCTACAAAAGTATGTCCCAAAGATTTAGTTGCACCAAAGCGCTCATCCTCTAGTTTCACTTGGCGGGCAGCATCAGCAAATGTTTTAATGCTATCATTGTGAGTCAGATTGACTTTTAGATGTTCCAATTATCTAGAAGGGAGTATATCAAAACCTGAACTTGTTGCTCATCAGAGAGTACGTGACCAACCAACTTCAGTTCCCTAATCATAGTAGACATGATCTTCATATGCTGTTTGATGTTGTATTATGAAGTTTCTTGTAAGTATCAAGCTTAATGGTCAGCTGTCTCAATCTAGTCACACTAGTACCATCATATTTCTCTCTCAAATATGTCCAGATGTCATGAGCAGTCAGGAACTGCTCGCATTCATGAATGAGATCATCCACCACGGAACTTACCAAAATTGCACGAGCAGTGAAATCTTTCTTTTTCCATGTCTCGTACGTTTTCTGACCCCTTCTCTGTTGAGCAGTTTGACCGATCCCTGAGTCTTCCATCACATGGTTAATGCCCTCAAGGCAATCATGTTCTTCCAGCACATGCCAAATTTTATGGCGCCAAGTGTTATAGTTATTGTCATTTAAAATTTGTCACTCTTATTAAGGTCATATATGATATTCTTAGATGCCATGGTCTATTAAAATTTTTAGAGACAATCATATAAATAACCATTTAAGCACACATCATTTTGCACTCATGTAAATTAAGTTTTATAATAATTTCACCCTAGACGCGGAGTCGAAAGTTGACTAAGTTCCTAATCATCGTCCAATATCCTAATGTTACATTATCACAAAATTAATTTCATAGAGCAAAATCATAAGTTCTAGGCCAAAATTACTCAAACTCTTTTAACCTTAGAAATCCCACTAAAAACTATTAGTCATGTACAAAATAGGCACAATATTTTGACTATGTGTGATAAATATGAAACATACATACAAATCTAAAAGAAATGTTAAATATGTACATGTGATCATATTAAGCACCTTTAAGCAACTACTAAATATGGAAAAAAAATTCACATAAATACTGTTCGACTATCTGAACTAACCATACATATGTAAATTATTTATAAAATTCTCATTTTTTGAATTCCATTTCCTGATCAAGATCATGATTAAATAACTGTAGCGTAGAGGTGACAAATTATCCAAAACTCTAATAGCAACATCATGCCAATGTTTAGGAAGCGTCCTCATTAGATGATACATACTTTCCACCTCTCATATATGATGTCCCAAATGTATCACTTTTCGACGCATTGCTTCGAGATATTTTATGTGTTGTACTAGGCTATGTCGTGGATCCATTTCATAATTTCTATAAGGACGTAATTTTTCAACACATTCCACAGCCCGTGCTCTTCTAGTTTTTCCTTTAAGGATACTAAAAGTGCACATTGATCCAGCCATATTTGATCAAGCACATAAATTGGAAACTAATCACAATGGATCACATGACCTAATCAAGATCCACACCACTTATGAACGCATAGAAAATATGGTATATTAAATACTTTCGAAGTATTTACCATTTGAAAAATGAGAGCACAAAAAAAATATAGCTCTTACTAGGCAAATACTACTTAATAAATATTCTTGATTTTAAAAAAATATATCAGATTTTAATAAGGTCCAATATATATATATATATATATATATATACAACTTTTCAAATTGGTATTGGAATAAACAACTTACAAAAATAATATTGGACCAATATGCAACAAACAATTTCTCAAATCACATATGGAATATTCAACATTCAAAAAGTATGGGGACCAACGTGCAATTTTCTCAAAATTGAATTTGGAATAACTCACCTCTACTGCAAAAAATTCGTGGGTATTGTTCATCATCTAAAAGAAAAATAGTTTTACTGATGAAACTTCTGTAGGCCATAACTATTTCAATTTAAGGCCAGAAATTATGTTCTTTATACCATTGGAAAGCTCTTGAAAAGGTCTATCCAACCATTTAAATGGGTAGCGTGGGACTTAATGTGAAAGAAGTTATTATGCGATGAAGTTTTGATTTTCTCAACTAAGGTTCTATTTTTCTCCCAAAATACAAATCCAAACGTAGTGAAATTTTTCAGATATGTTCTCCTGAATATCATGAACATATAGTACAGATTTCATAATTTATATGAAGTATATCAAAAGTTGTCATTAACGATGTTCAAGCTTTTGAAGAAAACGAAATACATGTGTTTTAATCATTTCTACCCATTTCCAGCATGAACTTAAGCAAGAAAACAACTTTTGAAGGCTCTGATACCAATGTAAAACATGCTTACATGCTTCTAAAAGAAATTCAAATAGTAAAACTTACTTGAAACCATCAAAACGAGGTTGAATCACTTGCCTTTTGTTTACTTATCTCCTACATTGGTTTGTACTCACTCATTGGTCGAAAATTCGATCACAAAAGGAAGGAATTTGATAGCCACAATCCAAAACCAATTTAGAGAAGATATAC
>CAIGRL010253906.1:0-17417 GCA_903798325.1 Fraxinus xanthoxyloides | reverse complement strand
ATTTCAAATCACAAATGTCGCTATGTATTAGTTCTAAAGGTGTAGTGTTCCTTTGAATCGAGTGGAACGATATTTTAGCCAATTTTGCTTCAACACACTTTGTATTTATGATTAAAATCAATCTTAAGCGTTGGAATTAAAATTTGATTCATAAGTTTGTGCAAATATTTATAATTCACATGTCCTAATCGACTATGTCATAAACAAGACAACTCAAGCATATACACGAAATTTAAAGTTTTATTCATAATGTTTTGTCTTGGTACAACAGTAAGAACGTTCATTTTAAACATTCCATCACACATGTATCCATTTCTTACATACATCTCATTCTTATACAAATACAAGCTTAAAACAATTTTTATTAACTAGAGACCCATACACTAGATTCTTCCGTATATCCGGCACATGTAGGACATTGTTGAGGACGAGTTTTTTGCTGAATGTCATCTTCAAAGTGACTTTGCTGAGTCCTTCAACCATGAAACTTGCAGAGTTTCCCATGTAAAGTTGTTTCTCATTTAACTCGTGATAGTTGGATAACATAGTCCTAGCTGCACATACATGACGGGTGGTGCCAGTGTCAATCCGTCATTCTCTTAAGTTTCCAATCACGT
Source organism: Fraxinus xanthoxyloides (assembly GCA_903798325.1). NCBI lineage: Eukaryota > Viridiplantae > Streptophyta > Magnoliopsida > Lamiales > Oleaceae > Fraxinus > Fraxinus xanthoxyloides. Next base: position 16,800 of record CAIGRL010253906.1, on the reverse strand, counting down.
TGCACTCGGAGACAACCGCAGATAGACTCATTTCTTTCATTCCTTCAAAAAGGATGTCTTTCTCAATCATGTTGGCTTGAGGATTCTTCTTTGATTTTCGATATTTGCTTGAACGATATCCAACATTTCCACAGTTGTAGCAATTCTCTTTGAACTTTTTGGCCTTCTTGGAGTTATCTCTTCGCGGTGCCTCACCGAAGAATTTTCACTTCTTATTGATAGCTTTTGAGTTGGTTTCAACAATGTTTGCTCCAAATTGGACAATAGGCCTTCTTTCAGATTCTCTATTGTCTTCTTCGATCCTCAAGCAGACAATCAACTCTTCCAAGTTCATTTCCTTGCGTTTATGGATGAGATATTTTTTGAAGTCTCTCCACATAGGTGGGAGCTTTTCGATGATGGCAACAACTTGAAAAGATTCACTCAATTCTATCTTCTCGACATGAATTTCATGTAGTAGAACTTGAAGTTCTTGCACTTGACTAATCACGACTTTGGAATCCACCATCTTGCAGTCCGAAAATTTGTCGACTATTAATTTATTAGCTCCGACATCCTCGGTCTATTATTTCTCCAAAGAATCCCACAGTTCCTTGGCCAAGTTCTTAGATTTATACCCTCAATAGAGTGTGTTGTCCAATACGTTTAAGATATAATCTTTGTACATAAAGTCCGAGTGCTTTCGTGAATCGAAAATAATAATCGATTCAAGATTATTGTCTCCTTATATCGCCGGTGCAGTTTCCCTCAGAAATATTGCCAAGTTTAGAGTGGTAAGATAGAAAAACATCTTTTGTTACCATCTCTTGAAGTCTACACCTCCAAACTTTTCTGATTTTCTCCATGCGGGATTGTAGTATTTTTAAGTAGTATAAACAATGGCGAAACCATATTATTTGTACTATTTTGACTCGAAGTAGCCTCAATGGTAGCCATTTTTGTTCCACAAATAGAAGTTCAACGCAATTAAATCAAAAGAAGGGAATATTACACGAATGTATTCCAAAAGATGAAGAGAAAGATAACAACAACTACAGACACACAAATTTTGTCTTAAGATTGTTGTCGATGCGAGCTAAATATAAGTGCTGGTGAAAGGGTGGTTGTATATCGAACAGAAAAAAAAAGCAAAGTTTAATGCTCAGATGCGTGACTAAACACTACAAATATGGGTGGAAATGTAGTATGTAAACTACAAAAGAAAACCAAAAACAAAGAAGGAATGAAGAACAACAACAACAAAATGAGGCAAGCGATTTTCTCTCTTTAAGACAAAATTGTCCCGCAACAATGGTCACGGTTCTCGGCACTTGTCTCCCAAGATAAAATGGATTCAACTTGTGGTAGAAGTACTTCAAAGCTCAAGTTACGGCGAACTTTCGACAAAATTTTTCTCTACAAAGAAGAAAAAGATTTTAAATGAATTTTGAAGTGATTTGCAAGAGTTTTTATGCAATGCTCAATGCAAATATAGTATGTGATGCCTAATAGACCAACGGGTCTTATATATAAAGGATGAGAAGTTGTAAATGAAATGTCGCGCCAAAAATTTCAGCAACTCTTGCCAAAGGTCGCACTATTCATTGTCGCTAGCCTATTGCCATCGCTTTAATCGAACGATAAAAATAATGACTTTTTTGCTAGCTTGCCGCTAGCTTGTCGCTCGAGCAACAGTCCAGCAATAAGTTAGGAACAGTCTTAGTCAATTTTTCAGGCAGCTTTCTATATTGTTTTCCCAACTTTGGACTGCAATTTCTCATTCATCCGAAATTGATTTTGAGATTTCAAATATGCATCGACGATGTACTCAATGAGTAGAACAAGTTGATCTATTTACATTTGTAATTTGACCATCGGATTTGGTCCGAATATTTGGACGAAGTTTACACGAAAGTCACTTTTCGAAATTTTTGATTTTGACACTTGACCAAATTTCCAATCTTCTAAACCGATTTTCAACAACAATTTTAGATAGGAACGAGTGTTCTTATCATTTTTTTGCTCTAATTCGTGCATCTGAATTCTAGGTGGGCATTATCTCTACAAATGGTGAACGAGAAATTGGGGAACTGGTAGCACAAGCAATTGAGAAAGTCTGTAAGGAATGAATCATCATTATTGCTGTAAATATGCTGCATTTTGGAACTCTTCATTTGTAATTTTCTATGCATGATGGAGTGTAAGTCATCTGCAATCATGCAGAATGGAAATCCAGTAGATGATGAGCTGGAAGTTGTGGAAAGGATAAAGCTAGTATGTCCTTATATATATATATATATCCTTATTTTGTTATAGAAGAGAAGACTAAAAAATGTGTGCATACCTTGTGAATCTTGTATTTACAGATGTCTGGTTTTTCTTGTTCTTTCTTATCCTTTCATATGATCTAGGATTTTATTCCAATTCTTCATTTTGTTTGTTTGTCATTAATTCAAATTTTCTATATCTTGCAATGAGGTAATTTTTCTCCAGTCAAATGAGATAAATCGTAACTTTTATGAATAGTAGTTTTGGAAAAACACTAAATTTATAGAGAATGTAAATTAGATATGCAGTCAATTGAGCATGAACAAAAAAAGGTTTCACATTCTAGGATTAAGAACAAATTAGGATAATATCAAACTTGCTAATTTCCACAGCCCACTTTAGTAATCTTTCGATGCATTGGGCTTCTGTAGCACTTGCTTGAGAAGGAAGTTAGTTAGCACATGTATGGCATGGGCCTGAAAATATGACCTCAATTTATGGAAAGTTGTCACCAAGGAAAGTGCTATCTTTTCTATGTCTGGATATCAAGTCTCTATTGTCAAAAGTGCTTTGCTTACATAATAAATGGGCAGCTAATGACCACATTTCTCTCTTATAAGAACTGAACTGATTGCATCGAGGGTTACCGCTAGGTACAACTGTGGTAGTTCATCAACCTTGGGTTTGGAGAGGAGAGGAGTCTGTCATAAATGCTTCTTCAGCTCTTGTAGGGCTACCTCACATTCCTCGTCCACTGGAACTTATTTCCTACCTTCAGAATCTTGACGAAGTGGTTCAAAGGAGCTACACGTCCATAAGGCTCCGCACCTCTTCAGGTTTATGAGGTGACCTCATTTCAATCAAGGCTTTGATATTCTCTGGGTTAGTTTCAATGCCTCTTTGATTGACCATGTAGGCAGTAAATTTTCCAGAGCTAACTCTGAAGGTGTATTTTAGTGGATTAAGCCTCATTCTGTACCTCCGCAATATTTGGAATGTTTCTCCTAGGTGCTTGACATGATCTTCTACCTTCAACCTTTTTACCAGCATATTGTCCACATATACCTCCGTTGTCTTTCCAATGAGGTCAGTGAACATCTTGTTGACAAGTCTTTGATAAGTGGCCCCTGCATTTTTCAACTCAAATGGCATGACCTTATAGCAATAAAGACCCTTGTTCATTATGAAGGACGTATGATCTTCATCAACTGGGAACATTGAGATCTAATTTTACCCGGATGAGGCATCCATAAAACTAAGCAGTTTGTGTTCGGCTATTGAGTTCACTAGTTGGTCTATCCAACGGAGTGGAAATGTGTCCTTGGGACAAGCTTAATTCAGGTTTGAGAAATCCACACAAACTCTCCACTTGCCATTGTGCTTTTAACTAGGATAGGGTTAGAGACATACTTCGGATACATCGAGTGATATTATCATTCAATGGTGATCCAACAAGGAAAGAATAATCTTGAAGCAAAGGAGTCTAGAAGCATTACCTCACTAGCATTCTGTTATGTACGTTCTTTCTATTTTTTCCGTTTTCTTTGTAATAGATTCTTTGCTTTTTACACAGCATTATAAAGCTATATAAGTTGTAAAATCCTTTCACGAAAGATAGAAATATATATAGACAGAAATTACTCTGCTAGTTTCTTGTTATTTGTCATAATCTCTTGTTATTTCTTATAGAGCTTCAATGGAGCTTTGGAGCATAAAAATATGAGTGCGTCTGTGTTTGGTTTACTTCGTACTTCAAGTAAAAAGCAATATTTAATTCTTGTGATCACGGTTTCAATTCAATGGGCTAAGGCGTGTTAAATGACCTGACATTTGACTTTTGAGTAATACTATTTACTGTCGCTCGCTACCATAATCGCCCTACGTGGTATACATGTGATGGATAGTGATTTGATATATTAATGTGTAGTTTTTTATTACCTAAAGCATCAAATCACTAACCACCACATGTGTGCAACGTAAGACGATTTCGGAAGTGAGCTGCAAATACATTATTCATTTTTATTTTGGAGAGAGTTAGCCGCCACGTGTAAATTTTGTCTTCCATGTAGGCACGAGTTATAAACGAAAGTTAGTTGGTGCGTGATGGAGTGCAACTGTATAAAATTTTGTGGATAATGAGGTACAATTTAAAGTACCATCTTCCACGGGACCACACATTTTGGTGTATATTCAAACATTTAACTCGTTCAACATTATCATCATATCATGCATCTAAAAGATATTTTCACCAGCAGCCACCGACTATACCAAGTATCGCAATTGAGTCCTTGTTGAAAATTTATTATCATTCAGATCCCAAACTTTTGATTATGGTGGAAGTTAGACCAATAGTTTAAATAGTCAAAATAGCTGTTAAACTATCTCATGTCCTACACGTGCTCAGTTATGGCAATATTGATTCCGTCCTATCCTTGTATTTAGAGCCCGTTTGGTACTGATTAAAATCCAATTAAAATTGAAAATATAGCCGTTATTAGGTCTCACTCGTCTAATAAAAGTTAACAATAACGACTAATTTTTCATTTTAATCCGATTTTAATCTCTATCAAACAGGCTCTTATTAACATCAAATTGAAAATGGGATAAATTTAAAACAAAATTATTTATCTTCCACCACAATTTTTTTTTTACCACCACCGCGATCAAAATTGTGTAGCACTCGTTGCTGCTGTGCTAAAATGTATTCAGTCAACTAGAAAAATACAAGTCTCCTGCTTTGAGCATGTCTTGGAATAGGATTCTTTGCACTTTTTCTGTGTAGTTATACCTATAATAATATGTTGTTGATGAGTTCCTTTGCGAACAAATAAATTGAAAAGAATAATTATATTCCTCTCCAACGAGATTATAAACACAGTGTAGGTGGGTTTAAATAATAAGTTAAATGAAATGTGAAATTAAATGACTTATTTAATTTCACCTATTATTTAATCTCATTTGCAAAAGTTCTTATGTTTGTTTGCCATTATATGAAGGGCTGCATTATTGATTATGTTTAACGACCTCATGATAATAAGTCGTCTAAGGTCTCAAAGTTTTCAGGACCGGCCATGTAATTAGCAATTAATTTGGCTATTGATTATTTTCTTGGTAACGTGTTCAATATTTAAAAGGGAAGGGACAAAGGCCTAGGTAAAAGTTCCATGGTTATTGAATAATGGCTCTTCCTTGTCTTATTGAAGATTTTGGATTGTGTCTTGAGTAATGATATTTATCATCATGCTGATAAAATATCGTTAATGTGGCAACCCATTATTTCTCACAATTTTCTCTCTCCTCCCTCTTTATCATAAAACTTAAACTGTTCAATACCATCATTTCACATAAACCGCAACATCACTGGTATTTCATCATCATAATGATAAGTAACATTATTCTTGTGGTTTTGTTTTGAGTTCATGGAAGATGGTTGCATCGTGTTTAGATTTTTGGCTTGGGCATATTTTCTGATGATTTTTTGTGTTGAACTAGTCAAAAATGGGAATGGGAAAGTAACCTTATGTTCAAAGTCTTGAAATGCTGTTGGTTTTGTTAGTAGATGGACATTGTATTGGATTAACTGATGAACTATTTGGTATTGAGTTCTTGGAAGTTGTATAGGTGCCTGAGTGTGTGCTGCAAGTAGTTTTATTATGTAATTATTGTCTTGTTTGGCAAAGGAGTACGAGATATAAGTAATTCGATGAATAAGAATTGAAAATATGTTTAGTATTGAAGGATGTGGAATTGTTAGGGTATGTGACTCTGATATTTGCTGTATTGACTATTGTAGAGGAATTAAGGCATATTTCAATTTCAGCTTGCCTGCAAAATTACCAAAATGGATTTAAGAACTTTTCTTTTCAAGTTGATTATATTGTTAATTTATCTAGAAAGTTTACTACTAGAAGAAAAACAAATGTTATGCTTTAAGACTGGATTCTAATAAAAATTGATTTAATGTGTAGTTAAAATTAATTGTTGACTCCAACTTCAACTTTTTCGTTGAATCAAACATGAGCTTAATTCAATTTTGTTCCCCTAGGTGAGAATGCAAAAGAACGGATGAATTGATTGGTCAATTCAACTTCGATAATTAAATCTTTCGATTCATTTTTGATAATTAAATCTTTCAACAATTTTTATGATGTCCCAATAAATGCGTATATGGTATGTATAAGAGGGGCAATGCTACATTTACAGATATATACACTCTACAAATACTCACAAGGGGGTAGGTGGGTAATTTATTTATTTATTTTTTGCGCGGGACCCACCTCATGTAAGAGGTGTGTAAGAATTCTGTAAAATAAATAGTTCTGTACAAATGGATTAATTCATATAAGAGTATTTGATTTGTCACAACAAATGACTTTTTCTTGATATTTTAGACTTTCTACTTTTATGTATTTTGTATGACACGAGGTTGATTAAAATAATAGATTTAGAATTACAAGTAATTGAATACAAAAATAAAAATCCAAAATTGCAATTAACTAGCTGAAAACCCTTCTCTAATTTCCCACCCAAATTATAACCTATAAATTGCGCCTTATTCCTCGCCGTAACATATTCTTCCTAATTCTTCTTGTGAAAACTTCTGCTCACCGGAGTACTGATGACGACCGTCGATCGCTATCATTCACAGCTCTACAACATGAATTCTACGATGACAATCAAAATCGTAGTAACAGGATACGACTCCACCCACGTAGTAGGCTGGCTTTCAAATATCGAGCTAATCCATCGCCGCTGCTACGACAACCATAGTATGATTGTCGGTCTTGAAGTCGAGTTCAGTCGAAACTATTAGAACCGCGTTTCCACACTCCAACTCTGCGTCGGCAAGCACGGTCTTATATACCAAATCTTGCACACCTAGTCTACTCCAAGCGCGTTCAATGATTTCTTGAAAAAGTACACTTTTGTTCAGGGATTTCTTGAAAGAGTACACTTCTGTAGAGGTTGGGGTTGATAATGACTTGGATAAACTCGCTTCTTGTTACAATATCACGAGGAACCGTACGAATTATATGGATTTAAGGGACCGAAAGTAAACGCCTATAACTTGGATGAGTACCATAACGCGAGGCTGAAGAAATTGGCAAGATATGTGCTTGGAAAAGAGGTGAATAAACTTACGAGGGTGGGATGATGAGTACTTGTCTCTTGATTAAGTGCAATATGCTTGTCTTGATGCTTTCATCTCTTTTGATATTGGAAGTGTCTTGAATGCTTCCAGGTAACTCAGATCACTGTTACATATATTGGGATTTTACTGTGTGTATTAGATTAGGAAAAGTGTGCCTTAGATTTTAGATTATATCCTGTTTGGTATGCTTTACAATTTTTATTTTCATTATTTTACTCATTTTCAACCATACATTTTTCAATAAAACAACATTTTTCATTGCATTGATAACTTTTCCTTCTTTTTTAACTACACATTCTCGATTAATCTACTATTCAAAATATATTCTTTCAAAATAATGTGGCTCAAACACACTTGAAAGACTGTTGGTATCTTCTATGAATGGTGTTTTGACTGTTTTCTGCATTATGATATCTTGTTGCTTTATAATGCCTCTATTTGTTTTATTTTCATGATTTTCGTAATGCTATTTCTCTCTACTAGAAAGAGATGAATGAATAGCATTGTCCACCTCGTTAAAAAACAGGATTTTCAATTGAACCTTTTTGCTCCCAATTTTCTTACTAAATTAACTTGTTAGTACAAGTTTCTTCTCATCATTAAGAAAGTGATCTCACTGTTGATATATTAAAATTTATTTATGCAACCTCACACCTTTTAAATGTTAACAAAAACCACCAAAAGTGATTTTTTTTCTTCTAATATTTTCTTCTGAAACCAATCATGAAAATGAAATTTTAAAGCAAGCATGAAAACACAGTATTCCAGTGCCTTGTTTAATATAGTAAAACTGAAAACATACACGGTACATTGACAATGCTGTTATTTCCTCACATTTTCACTTCATAATTTGAGAGGAAGATAACTTAAAAAATAGTTTCATCCAAGTGAAGGGGAGCTTCTGTATCTCACAAACATCAACCAAAAAAATTGGGCAATCGTGTCCAGAAGTTCCAGAAAGAGAGCCTCAAATACACGCCTTAAAAAACCGAGCAACTTTCTTCATAGTTACCACTTCAGGTAAATGCAAACCAAATGGCAGAGCATTTTATCTTACTATTTTCAGCTTCTCCACTGTACATTGCAGCCTAGTTAGTATCCCCCTTGGTGAAACCGTCTTCAGCTGTTTCATGAACCTCATGTTCTTGATTGGTTACAATATCACCATTTGCATTCTCTCCCGCCACATTTTGTTGACATTCAACTGTTGCTGTATCCTCTGTTACAAATTGGTCACCAGATAAGTCGTCATTGACAGACCCATTGATGACAGCACCACCACTCCTTGCTGTCTCATGCACGTTGACTACATCAGGGTTTTTGTCGAGAGAAGTTCCAGTGGAATCCCCAGTTGCCGGATTTTCATCACTAACAGATAACTGAACACTACCAGCAGAATCGAAGCCCTCACCATTTGTTATGGGTTCCCCAAGGGTATCACTGGTTAGAGAAGTTTCTTTAACAGGATATGGCATGGTTAGGTCAACCGTGGCTGAAGTTGTATTCTCATCCACTGCATCAATGTCCATCCCGTGTTTTGGACTCAGCTCAGCCTGTTCTTGAGCAGAACCCTTCTGTTGGCTTGTCGATTCATCAGTTGTATCAACCAGCATAGAGTTTTCCCCCTCAGTGGGGGCTACAAGATTGGAAGTTCCATGATCTGGTGCAACAGTTTGACTTACAGCAGCCTCAGTTGCAGCTAGCTTAAGGGCACGGTTCTTTGCTGCTATTTCTTCCTCTATTTGCGCCTGTACTCTGTATGCATCCATTAGATGCTGAACCTTTTCTTGCTCAGCTAATAGGTCGCCATATCGTTTCTGTAAAGTTTGTTCCACATTTTTCTGTTTCTGAACTTCATCCCAGAGGCTACCAATCCTTTGTGTTGCAGCTAATTGCTCTTGCTTTTGCAAAGCTTGGAAGCACTCAAGTTCTGTCCCCGCAGTGTCCATCACTTTGAAGGTTGCCTCGATTTGTGACCAAAGTTTTCCAGCTCGCATCTGATGATACAGTACCAATCAATTAGCATCTAACTTCTAAGCATAAAACTTATAAAAACCCAACCACCAGAAGTGCAAAAAAAATTACTCATCGCAATTGTATAGCACTAGCCAGAGAAACTTCCTATTATCATTGCCGTGCTTAAATATTCTCAGCCACTTTAAAAATTTATATTTTCCATGTAAAGGAAACCAAAACATGGATGCTATCATAATCGTTATAATAATACTAAAACCTTGGCAGGCCACGAAGAGGACCACAAAATATCCACAGACCAATTCTCACAAGTCATGATAAACATAAGTGTTAATTTGTCAGTCTTTTTATTGCACAACAAAAATATGATATGTTGATACTTCACATAATCATTTCAACTATTTTACGCCATACCTGTAACTGGAATTTAACTGAACTTGTTCCACATTGCAATATATTACGTAGCTCAAGCAAATGCCTTGTAATTTAATTAGAAACTTAAAAAGTCCTTATATGATTCTTTGTGAAGATGTGCTTTGAGTGTTGTTTTCTCAAGATGGTCAAAGGTGGGACATAAAAATTTTAACTTAAAATTTGACATGCGTCAAAACCAACAATTTTATGGTTGTCGAAGTTCAACCATATATTAAGAATGTTCAACAAAATAAAAGAGTAAAAATGATATAACCACAATAGTTAGTTGAGGATAGTGAACCTGATAGCCATTAGTAAGAACTTTTATCCTCTGCTCAAGACGTTGTGCCTTTTTAGTATTGTCATCCATCGTCGTCTTCACATTTTCAAATTCGTTCTGTAGGGCAGCAAGCTTTTCTACATTGTTGGCAACACTAGATAGACCATAGCTATTACGAGTAGGGAAATACATAATATCATTTAAGCACGTTCCATGAGCCTCAACAAATTCATCAAGAGATTCATTCTCATGACCCGTTGCCACACGAAGAAATTGAGCCTCAACATTGATTAAATTGTCAGCCTGCTTGATAAAATTTTATTAGTTTATTTTCACTGGATACGATCCATTTGTCAATAATCAATGAGAAAATCAGGACATATATACATGAAACTGAAAGTTCCCACAAAAATGAAATCAAGCAAATCCAATGGCTTATCACTTGTGACCCAAAAGAACAATATAAAATTCCTTTTGCTAATTTGACATACGTGAACATGGTGGAGAAAATAACAGTCAATCATTTATGTATAAAAAAAACCAACAAACAACAACAAAAGATTGAAGCTAAACTCATTGATGTTATCAGTTCAAAACACCCAAACAATCAAGGATTTAACCAAACGCGAGTAGCAGTAGGCATAATACCACTAACTCCATCAACTTAGAAAGCACATATCTGACATGGAGGCACAGCTGTCAGAATTGAAAGACCATGATAAAAATTGTTCAAATTAAATTTGAATTGAACGAAAATGGTACAAAATTGTACAAGGAATCCTACATAACCTATGATTTGGTACACAATTGGCAATATCTGATACATATAAACATGCACCCACTTGGATAGTTTATATACTAAGGCGTATTTTAACCTAGTTTCTTCGTCAGGTATGAACTAGCGTTTCTGAAGGTCTTCAACGCTTCAAGACTTCTGCTTTCTCAAGGTTCTTGTTATTTTAATTGTCGTAGAGGTCTTTCACATCTAAACTGATATCAAATAAATCACCTTCAAATAGTGGCTTTTAAAGCATGGTTCAACCAAAAAGATGAGGAGTCACATAATGTGTCTTTGAGGTAAAGTCATAAATTTTCCTCGTGTCGTAAAAAAATGTTGGTTATAGTGGCAGCAAATAATGTATTCGCCGTAGTTTTGCTTGCAATATGCTTTATTTAAATATAGTTTTCCTTTTTCGAACATCATTAATTTTTTCCTGCAGAGACTGAAGTAAGAACAAGCCATCCAAGCAAGTTTAATGAATAATTGATGTTATGGATTAGAATTAAAGAAAAGAAGTAACATCTACGGTTCTGATTCACCAAACAGAACGATCAAAACTCAAAATATGGAACCTATGGGGGCGGGAATCTTAATAGTAGTAAGTACTCCTGCAACTCACAATTTCTTATCACTCTTTGAATTTTTCCCTTCCATCTCTAAATTTCTTTGTCCTTTTGAGAAGAATTGGAAAGAGAAAACAGTAATGCTACAGATAAATTAATTCATCTTGTGCATTTGTGATTTCAAGCATTAGCAAATTTGAAGGAGAAGCTAATATCAAAAGGCACATGAAAATTATAGGCTTACCTTTCGTGAAGAAGTTGTAAATGTCACAAATATATTACCTTTTGTAATATAGATATAAAATAAGGTCCATGGTTAAATTTGATGGTCCTTGGGCATAAAAGCCCTACCATTTCCAAACAAACATACACGACACAGTCTATCAGAAAGCTGCATTTGATGCTCTTAACTGTACGTATGACCCAAATCATACATGGATATCATGTGATTATAATCTACATGTATGTAAACATAACCACTTTATATGATCATAAATGTTATCTATCTCATTCAATTTATCTAAGTAATAAATCATATTTGCTCATTTTCATTCACTGTAACTCACCAAATTGGTTACACATTTCATGTGTAACCTAATGTCTCTCAGCAAGAAGAAAAGCACAAGTATTGTTACCACTGAGAATTCACAAACAATATCAAAACTTAGCATTATCTATATTTTTCAGACTAAAAAGTATCATTTACTTGTGCAATTTCACACTAATTTTTCAGTATTTTACTCGAAATAATCTCTACATTTGCAGTTCTCCAAAAATAATGACACTTAACTCCAGTAGGATTAACATTTTAGGATATAAAGTAAGATATATGCAACAACTCAAAGCTCACAATCAAAACCAGTACAAGGAATCAAGGAACGAAAACTTTCATCATAAATGACATGAATTTGACATCACAAGAAAAGATGGGATGAATTACACATACCTCATTTAGATCAGTTTCTTCAAACTCTTCAATTGCAGGAATAGGTACAGATTTCCCCCGTTTCATGCCTTTTTTCTTCTCCTTATCAGTTTTCTCTTCAAGCGGATATTTTACATTATCATGCTCTACCAAATGTAGTAGCTCCTTTCTTACCATTTCATCAGCGTGCTCAATCAGCGTTGGGGGAACAAAGGAACTCTTGTCTTCATCAGCTCTCATCAAAGAATTTCGGATTAGGTCCAACGAAGCAGGTGGAGGTCTAGGGAGCTCCCTCTGCAGTACTTTCGATCTTTTTTTAAGTAATGCTTGCTGCCTTGCTTCCTCCTCAGCCTTCTCTCTAGCAATCCTGTCAGACATATCTTCTTCAATCTTCTCCTCTGGTTCTTCATTATCTTCAGGAACAGGTTGAATAACTATCTGGTACTCATTCTTGGGTTGTGGAAGATTTCTCAAACCAGAAAGCAGTTCTTTTCTAGAATCAGAAGATTGTCTTAACTTTCCATTGTCATGAATATCCATGTCTTCATTAATGTGGAGCTCATCCCTTATAGGAGTTCCTTTCGGTGTCATTCCAAAAGAAGACACATCGCTAGGTGTCATGCCAACCCTAGGGATAATGCTTCCAGGAGTGGCTGAAGGACTCAATAGAGGATTTGGCGTTGCAATATCCCTTTTCTTAGGAGTTACCCCGGAAAAGTCTGAAGGATGTAACATAGGATTCTCTCCCCCAAGTAGAGGAGTCTGAGATTGAGTCAATCTCCTCTGATTTTCTGCTTCCATCAAAATGGCGTCTTGCTTACCTGCAGGAGTTCTCTGAGGTGTTCGTAATGGAGTCATCCCCTGCCGTGGTGTTTGAGCATAGCTAGCAAGAAGAGCATGTGTCGCAGCATTCCCTTCAGAGAGTTCTTCACTCCCCACAAGATCACCAGCAATGCCTATCTTCGCAATTGCCTCCAATTCATGATCTGGAATCTGTGGTGCAGGAAGATTTAGTCTAGACCTCTTCCTGACTGTTTCTGGATCATTAAGCTTGTTTGCTTGCAATATCGCTGATGGAGCGTCCTGCCTTTGTGCTATTTTATTTATTGCAGCATCTTGCTTTCTTAATCTTGCTTCCTTATCAGCTCTTCTTTCACCTTCTAGTTCTTCAATAGTGGTTGGAAACTTAATCAGTTCAACTGGCCGATCTTCATCGGCGACATCATAAAAACCCGGGGGAGGCTTCTTTTCAAATGGGATTTCAGCATTGTAGTCAATTCCCCTTCTTTTCCTCTTCCTGTGCCGAGTATCAATACCAGCAGCCTTTAGTTCTCTTCTTTTCTGTAATGAGGCAAGCCTCCTTGCCTCTTCGAGTTGCTTTTCCCTAGCTTTCCTTTTTGCCTTCTTGCCCCTCGTGTTGGCTAACCGTGCCCGTGCTTCAGAAAGCATCTCTTTCTCATCTTCATCCATATCCACAGGATCAGGACGAGCAGGTTTGGATTCTGGATTGGGATCAATCTCTCCAGGACGTAATTTACGCGGGTCGTCACCAGGTTCATAATTCTCATCCTTTGCACACGCTGCATCAAGGAGTTTTTCATACCGTTCAAGGCACTGAGACGGAGTACGGCCAACAATTGGGGCAATGGTTCTCCACTGTGTGGGCATGAGCTTAGCAAGATGCAGAAGTTTCTCATCTTCTTCCCTGGTCCACTCAGTCTGCACGGAATAAAAAAGATCACAAATCCGACAAAAATTTAAAAAAATAATAATAACTCCATAAAATCTAAAATGAAGGGATAAGTGAGGAAACAATAAAATGATAAAAACAACAAAAATCCAAGCTTTTTTTGCCAGCAGAGATGAGAACAAAAAATTAAGGTACATCCAGCATCCCCTCTTGAGTATATTACTACCAAAATGATAAAGCAGACACAGTTCAGTTGATTGACTCAAGATAAGCAAAAGATCGAAGCTCGTAGTATTTACTTTAGTCGATTGATTATTGGAATATTCCTCTAATCACCAACAGATAAAGCAGATAGACACCTGCATGCATCTCTTCAAATTCCAGAATCGAGAACAAAAATTGAACTGCAGTCAAGTAGTACTACTACCATATATCTAGAAAAAGCTTAACCGTGAAAAAAGAGAGAATAACTCAACAATAGAAAAAGATCAAAACAAAATGCTGAAATTAACCATAGGTTTCAAAAATTTCCGCCAATACAATCAGGAAGCAAACAATAGACATCAAGTACATGCCTTTTTGATGGAGGGATCCAGCCACTCGTACCAGCGGGCCTTGCATTGCTTGGCGGATTTACGAACAAGCAAGGACGAGATTCGAGCCCACTGGTTCTTCCCATATTTCATCACCGCCGCCTTCAAGATCTCGTCCTCTGTATTCTTCCATACCCCACCCTTTATCATAATCCTCATTTTTGCTACCTTTTGTTAGTCGATTCACACCTCTCTTCGCTAGAAAAAATCAAGAACAATAAATTAATGAACAAAGCTGAAGCTCAATTGTCGAATTCCTTTCCCCTCCACTTGATTCGTATGGACACGTGATAGGGTTTTGTAATCTGACTTTCCCCCCCTAGCTCTACACTGTTGAACGTAATATCTACTAGATATTTGCACTAGAAGTCACAAACTATACCAGGTATCACAATTGAGTCCTTGTTCAATGGTTATTATCACTCAGACCCCAGACTTTTGATTTTGGTGGAATATTCCAATTTAGAACAGTAAAGTCAGCCACCTTTGGATTGGTGTGTGTCAATCCCATGGCTTGTGTCTCAATTTTAAATATCCGTCTCCTGAACATGTTAATGGATTAGTAAGAAGCCACAAAGGAAATATATTTTTACAAAAACAAAAATCAGGCGGATGGACTTGAAATTCGTCTTTAAATTTTCATTCTTGAAGTTCTTAGTTTTGATTTTTGTTCGTGCTCCTCATCTTTTCCTATATCATTGGGTGCTTTCAAGAATTTATAAACACGATTCTTGATATCATATAAACAACTCCACTATGGTACACATAATTTTCCAAAAGAATTTTTTTTTTTGGGTCACAAAATTGATCGTTTTTTCGCCTTTCCAAGCTTTCTCTTTGAATGAGTAATAAGTAGCATAGTAATTAGAATTCAACCTCGATGGATGCTTTAGTGCCATCAACATAGTTAGCATTATTACGCTCAACTGCATCACGGTGGAAAAGAATTTCAAACTTCTCTATCTATGTCAAAAAAATTACTTGATAGTAGTACTTTTAACAAATTTCTTGTGCTAGATTAAATAAAACTAAAACAAAATTCCCACCTTTGAACTGCATTTTGATGAAACCATCATCACTTCTTTGATTGATTTGCATATCAATGAAAACTCATATAATTTTTTCACATAATACATAAAAAAGTTGGTGTTGATTGACATGATCGATAACAAATTATGTGAAGATAAGAAGATAAAAGAAGGTAGCAAGATCTTGAAAGCAAAATAGGTACGGAGAAGAAATGAAAACATTGAGAAAAAGTGAAAATATTGATTAATTTATATATAGAGAAAGTAGAAGTAGAAGTAGATTAGGCTTGCGAACGTTTTATGAATTGAAATCTTTAAAGCATTTTATTTAATTAAGTGATTTTGACCTTGTTGGATGTTGAGTTGTAATACTAATACTACTGTGACTGTGGATATATATGTCAGTTAACTACAAGTGCTTATTTTAAAGAGTAATGCTACTTAGTCACATTGGAGTTATAACATCATTCTATATGGCGATAACGTGTCATTAAATGATGAGTGAAATTAAATAGATCATTTGATTCCACCTTCACTTAGCCTCTCACTTACCACCACATAGACTGGGGTTATAATAGAGCTAAATAGTATTAAGCCCCCATGTTTGGTCCTGTTATAATTATAATTCCCTTTTTCTCTCACATTTTTCAATAAAATAATATTACACGTAAATATAATTTTTTCATTCTTTTTTAATCACACATTATTCAAAAAATTACCATTTCAAAATATATTTTTCCCAAATTCTCATTATAACGGAGGCCAAACAAGGGTTAAATTAAAATTTGTTGTGATTTGCTATATCATGTTGTTTGTTCTGTTCCGTTTGGTGCACTCTGCTCTCCTCACTCCACTCCACCTCGACGTGACGTTGACCTATTTATTCAAGTAAGCATGTGTTCTATTCTAAATGAGCCACATATTACAAAATAATTTTTAAAGGTCAATTAAAATACATTCAGACTTGAAGCCTTCTTAAAATAAGTATTTTTCCCCATAAAATAAGTAAGACACTGTTTGGCAGCTATTTTTTGGAAAAATATATTTTAAATAATGATTTTTTGGAGAATGTGCCATTAAAAATTAAGGAGATTTTTTGATTTACATGTAAGTATAAATGTGTAGTTGAAAATGAGTATATAAAAAAAGTTTT
>CAIGRL010253899.1:0-14027 GCA_903798325.1 Fraxinus xanthoxyloides | reverse complement strand
AATTAATAGTACAAAATATTGTATCTTTTAAAGTGCCATGCCTTAGTGTCGGTCCAATTCAAACTATTTTTGAAGGACCTACACACCAATCACAACTGCTTCTTTTCCATATCTCATAGTTTTATTTTATATTCTTGGATTCCTTTAACTGTTCAAGTTATTAAAATTTAGCAGTAACATGAATTTTATGAGAAAAAGCCAAATTTTGCCCGTCAAGATCTTGGATTTCATGATATATATAGGGATGTCCTAAGTTCCAATCTTGCCATTGTTAATTTATTTGTATCTATTTCAATTTCACGACCTTCACATGAAAGACCATATTGAAATGTGATTTAAATAAATAAATCTGTCTCGTCTCAAATAATTTATTTGGTCTTTAATTTCAAGAGTCGGGATTTTGATAAACCATAATTGAAGGACTTTCTACGGCAAAAGGTGGACTAGGACAACAACCTTTAGGATATGATTAGTACATACTAGCTACCAGATATGACTAGATAATGAAATAGACAAAATTTTAGCTTATTTTCCTTTTTAGTCCACTATCAAACAAATTTGAAAGAGAGAGTATCTAGACCGTATTAAATAAGAAAACGAGCAATTATACTGTCTAATATTCAACACCGCCTACCAAACTTCTTAATAAACTCATAAATGAGTAGGTACTGTGTAGTTACACAGTTGAAGGCATAAACCATTAGCTTATCACTCATACATGAATGAAACTTGAAGTTAAAAATATGAACCCAACCACCAACACTCTTATATTCAAGTCCCAATGTGTACATCAGTGTATGTACTGTATGAACATCAAAACATGTATGTACATATTTGTCTGTATCTATGCATGCGTGCGTGTTTGGCAGCGTGAGAATAGGAGGAGGGTAAAAAAATCATGAAGTTGAATTACAGAAAATGACAAAATTTAGCCTTTTTCGTGGGAAATAATTTGTGAGATCACAGTACAAAAGTGAAAACAAAAGGCAAAAAAGATGAGACAATTACCATTTTTTCACTGCCCTGCAACATAAACTTATAATCAGTTTTCACTGCCTTTTGACATTGAATACTGAGTAAAATAGCATAAAAATACTGTACAGACAATAAAAACGTCAAAATTGGGTGCTGTAAAAGGATAATTTGTTACACCCTTCTCACATAATTAGGCAATATAGCAGTTAAATTGTAAAAACAATTTATCAGTTTATCGAGTGAATTTACTGTCATGGAATTTTCCAAAAGTTATTGAAATTTTGCTGCCAGTATAGAACTTCAAGAATTAAGCAAATTTTCGTGCCTGACATAATTCTAATGGAAATTTTTATGGCATTCAGTGAAGAATTTCAAGAATTAAGGAAGGGGTTTCTTGAGAATTTCAAGGAAAAATTACCAGTCTGTAAAAAGAAAAAAAAAAAAGAATCTTTTGATCAGCCGCAATGGAGTGATGAAGCACCAAAGAGAATTAATTAAGTCCTGAATTTCCATGTTGTCCCACAGCTTTCTTGAACTTCCATCTTCTTCACAATGATCCGTACATATCGACAGAGGGATCAAAATCCGAGTCGAAAAAGTTCAAGAAAGCTGTGGAAAAGCATGGGAAGGACTTGTAAAAATTCATCAACATTTCACCTCTTCAGATCTCTCTCCTGTATTACTTGATTTCTTCATCTGGTAAAAATGAAAATTGTTACTCTTACCTCTCTATATAGACATAGATATAGACCATACAAGTAAGAAAGAATGGAAGAAGGGCATGACCATACAAAGTTTGAAGGACCACTCTAGCATATACTATATGTAAAACCAGCTTTATAGAGGAGGGGATGAAGAAAGTAGGGTTTCTGCCCACATGTATCCTGCTTTTTTTGAAAGTGCTCAGTGGGGTTGGATACCTCACTAATAATTTCACAAATATTTAAAACTCAACCCCTCTTGTGTGTATATAATTTATCATTAAAAATCACATATTATAAAAACATAATACAGACTTCAAAGAGGGCTTTCTCTAACCTTCAGATAAAGGTGCAATGAAAGTCTACTTTGTTAAAAAAGTATGCAATTAAAGCTAAATAAACCATATTTCATTCGCCTTATCGTATTTGTTGTTAATAGAAGTATATTGGTTTAATATACATTTATTCCTTCTAAGTTGTCGTATCTCTTAGATAAAAGGGACATCATTAAGAATCTAAAATTATATTCTTTATATTGACGAGTATGCATTATTTCTATTTATTTATAATTTAAATTATATATAAATAATTTCCTAACATCTTTTAATTCAAAGTAGGCTCTTGAGATACTTCTATAGCTGATAAAAGATATTGGAAATTTTGAAGGGAGTGGGAGTATTGATAAAATATATCTATTTTTTTTATTTGAACTCCAAAAACCCTGATGTTTAAATATAGTGGGGCAAATTAAAAGAAAAATAAGGAGGGAAATGATAAGGGCACCCATCCCCATTACATATGCAACCATGTGGACATACAATCTTCCAATAATTTAATTGGGAAAATAAGGGTATGGGAAGTGTTTATTGTCTCCCAATTTTTATAATTTTTTTATGCATTATTCACACTAATCTATATTATCTTTGCTAGAATAATTTTCTATGAGTAGACATCAATTTGTAATCATTCTTAACATATTTAGTATTTTGAATACTAAGATTTGGTGAGGCTAGGATATTAATGTTGGTACTTCGAATTTAAATGAAAACTACAAAAATAATCCGTGATTTATGGTCTCAAATCAACTCATCATTTATGATTTCTTTTCTTCCTATCAAGATATGGTTAGAAATAAAATTTAAAGTTTTGAAATTGGTGGAGTTAAACGATTGAAAAAGGTCGATGATTTTAAAAAACGATGTAGAGATATAACAAAAAAAGTCTGATTATGGTCCTAAACCTACTCGTGATCTTGTTGTCTATGCAATATATTCATGACAATTGTATTGCTTGTTATTTGTTTATAAAGGAGATTTTGTTATAATGAATATTTTCAGAAATGGAAGAAATTACGAGTACAGTTTGTTGGCATTTCTAGATATTGTGTTATATCCTGATATAAAATTTAGCCCAACATTAATGTATTAGCATGTTCTTGAAAAACAAGATTTTTACACAAATATATCATAGAAGGACTAATAGAATATACAACAACATCATCATTTAAAATACAAAATTCTTTAAGCAAGCTTTATAACCAAAAAGCTTCTTTTATCGAGTCGGTAGCAGATTTAGTGATGGATAATGCAACAATGTGTTTGAGTTGTGATTTCTAACTACTACAAGATTTATAAATAAACATGTAAGTAGTAATAGAGTTCCTATTATTCATATCCTTTGCATAGTTTGCATCTACAAAACCTTTTAATTTCGCTTCAAGGAATTCAAATTATTAGAGCTAGAGTTCGACATAAACCTACTAAGAGTACCCATATATAGCAAAATCTAGGTCAAGCGTAGTACACACTACCCGTATACATAATAGAACCAATTGCATTTCTCATCATTAGCAAATGATTTATATTTAGACAAAACAAAATAATTTTCTAAAAGCAATTTAATGAAATTATATTTATGCATGTCAAATTTCTTTAACACTTTCACATAAGGATTTTGATGTAAAAATAACGTAGAATTTGACTTCTCTTTAAATTTCCATGCCTAAGATTCTATTTGCCTTTCCTAGAACTTTCAATTTAAATTCACTACTTAAAAAGTTGCTTTTATTTTATTTATTAACTTCAAGCAATAACCAATTAGAAGAATATTATCAACATACAACAATAAGAACACACAATTATCATTCACATTGCCATGTTGATAATATAGGCAATTCTTTGACAACCCATTTCTATCTTTAAAGATTTTTTTCGACAAGTTCACCACGCAAGAATGCAATTTAACATCAAATTGTTCAAGTTTCTAATTAAAATGAGCAACTAATAAAGCATGACTTTAATTATGGTATACTTTGGGGGTGTTTGAGCCCCATTCTTTCATAAAAGTATATTTTATAATAGTAAATCGATGGAGAATGTGTAATTAAACAAAAAGGAAAAGTTTTTTATTTATGTATAATATTATTTTAATGAAGAATGTGTTGTTAAAAAGAAGAGAGATTAAAATATATTTTGAAAAAAATGAGAATCAAACAAGACCTTAAACAATGAATGAAAATTCTATTTATAATCTACGCATTAATCCTTCTATTTGTACCCCTTATCTATTAGCCTAACTTTAAATCTTAAAGGTCCAGCTCTTACATTACTCTCTTCGACATTAAATACCCACTTACATTGCTTCCTCATATGTTTGGCTTTATATCAAATAACTTTTGATTACTAACATAGGCAGAAGCAAATTTTGATTCATACCTTAGAATTTGAGGCTTCTGATGATGTCTCATTTTTGTTTCTCTATCTAACTGGTAGTGTACCAGAGGATTTTGGTGACTCAGATGTTGTTCTACAATTGTCTCTTCTTTATTTTCTACTTCAGGTTGTTGAATTTGAACCTCCACCCCCAGATTTGGCCCTGAGATTTTGCGTTCCCTTCGTGACATTTTAAAATGATGCCTCTTTCATGTAATATTTCGATAATATTATTTCATTGCAAAAATATTTGTTTATTTTTTTTTATATCCCGTAAATAAGAAAAAATACAAATAAAGCTTAAAAGCACATCCCTAACTTCATCAGAATTCATATGTTATCAACAAAAAACCTCAAAGCCGCTAACCTCTTCGTGCAATTCTATATGAGCAAACTTTGAAATAAAAAATAGCAAATATTACATATAAACCTTGAAATGCAACACATCATGTCTTCTCGCATTTCTAGATGTAAGTTCATTAATTAAATGTAATCAATATGTTCTAGCAAATCTTGTTCAATATATATCAAAACTAACATATTCAATCGTTCTTGTAAAATGGTTGAACATAAATAAGATTTTAATAAATTTAATGTTTAAAAACTTCTTTCGACATATACAATAGTAATAAGAATTGTCAATGGTATTCTATAAGAAATAAATGTATTCGAAAAAAATCCAATCTTTTCAAACAGTCCGATATATCAAAAGATATATTTGTTTCTTTTTGTAAAATATTTCGCAAAATTTTTAACTTTTGAAACAAATTATCGCTATCAAGATTGCAAAAAATTACACTTAAGCATGTAAAAAAATTGTTATTACTATCTCAAGAGGTCTCTTGTTCATTACACAAAAAGCCTAAATATTTTTATCAAGGCCTTGAATGACATAAATTATTCTTTGCAGTACCAAATAGCACACGATTAACTATTAAGCTCATTAAAGTCAAAATGAGATAAAAAGGAAAAAGAAAAAAAGAACTTGGTTAAAGGTTAAAGTAGAAAAAGCATTATAAGCTTAATCAAATCTATTTTGATTCTTCAAAAACTCATGTACCACCAATAACGAAAACATAGAAGAATTAGGAAAAAGAAATTCAATAATGTTAATAGTCTTATCAATTATTACGCAACAAAACTTGCCCTTCTCCATTTGAACTAAAAAATCACAAAATATCAATTAATAAGTGGACAACTGACACCAATAAAATAACAATGTTATGATGCAGATTGTATTATTGTAGATCAAACAATAAATACTAATAATAGATTTTCTTCTCTTCTTTGTTTGACTGTTTTTTGGTTAAAGAGTGGACTCTCTGTATCCACCTCATTCAAGGTGATAGGGACGTGTACTAAATATATCTAACCCCACATGCCTAATCTCTACCATTTTTTTGCTAATTTTCACTCAATTGCTCAAAATCAACACCTAAATAAAGTATTACGGACTCATTAAATGCGACATACATAGTCACCATAATTTTAATTTCTACTTGGCTTCTATCCCATAACCTATACTCCCCAACTCCATCAAGGTTATCTTAGAAAAATACAATTTCTAGTTATATTTTCAGGGCGTGTTCGATAGTGTTTAAAATCCAATTAAAATTGAAAATATAATCGTTATTGGGTCACACTCATCTAATAAAAGTCAACAATAATGGCTAATTTTTCAATTTTAATCCGATTTTAATCTCTACCGAATACGCCCTCGATTTTTTTCTGACTTAGATGAGAAAACGCAACACAGAATAATCAACACATTTATAAACCATTTTTCATAAGAACTGTCACTATTTAATTCACTAAATAGAGTCGAATTAATCAATTAACAAGCTTTAACGACGGCCTAACACCATAAAAATGATTTTGGATACTAGGACTCAACATGACATAGCTTACTTCATCATGCCCCATTGACAACTAATTCTTTTGAGGAGCAAGGAGATCAAGATCTAGGTGGTAATATGTGACACAAAATATATTTCGCAGATATGAATTTCAGAGGGTATTTGGTGTGGATTAAAATTAGATTTCTAATGAATTGTGATGTAAGTTTTTGAAGTGTGTGGTTGAAAAGATGTAGGATCCATGAAAGATGTGGCTGATAATGATTGTTTGACTTTGACTTAAATTAAAATCAGATTTTAATCGAGCCCAAATAGGCCTTCAATCTATCAATTTGGTATATGTGATTCTTGTTCTTAGCATGATTATTGTCAAGTTACAACAATTGGTATCAAAGTATCATGCTAAAATTTGAATTAGGGAAGCTGGCATCGCCCAAAGCCAAGAAAAGAATTGGAGAAACTTTCAGTTAATTTGGGATGGGGCTTTTTTGCAATTTTAGATTCTTTGGGGTCTTGTCTGCAATTTAGTAAAATGGTTAGTTTGTAATTTTAAAGAAAAGGATATGTGCTGTAATTTTTGAATTTTGAGGCCCTTTTTCATAATTTTAAATTCAGGGTCAATTTTGCAAATTTGAAATATTGAATTTGAATTTTTAAAATGGAATTTTTAAATTTGATCCACATATATTTATCAATTTCGAAAAAAAAAAAAAATTGGACATTAATATCGCATTTTAAATTATTGCATATAGTATCTTGTCCAAGGGTGTTATTATATGTAATGTTTTTGGAAATTAGCATAACACAGTTAACGAGTTTACTTGGTCTAGAAATCTCTTTCTGCCCAAAGGTGTTTGTATTTCGAAAACCAATCTATTTTATTAACTAACTTCATTTTATATTTTAAAAGTACCTTACAACTTGTTATATTGTCAGCCCAAATGTGACTTTATAATTATGCATCCAGGCTCTTACCGTAATAATGTTCATATGATTTTGACTTTAATTACGGACTATCTAATTAGTAGCTCATGTTAATTAGATGGTATGTTATCATCCATTGTCTGCATGCATTATGTTTGAATGATATTAAATATGTTATTTTATGTTTCCACAATTCTAAATGTCTAAACTCTTTCGAGTCAATTGTCTGCTATTAAAACCTTCACTAGAAATAATTATGTAAGATGGAAACGAGACGTAGAAATAGCACTTAGTCTTTTGGGTTAGGATTTTGCAATGGAAAAACTACTTTCGAAACCCACAAATAAAAGCGCTCCTGAATATGTGCTGAGCATGAAAAGTGAGAGAGGGTTAACAGACTTTGTTTGAAGATCATTAAGCGCCCCATATCCGATTCCATTATGGGTGCTATTCCAGATAATGAAAATGATAAAGGTTTTGTGGATGTCATAGGAGTGAGATTTGTTGAGTCTGATAAAGCTGAAATTAGACATCTGATGGACAAACTGATGAATATGAGATATGATAGTACAAGTGGAGTTAGGGAGCACGTTATGAAGATAATAAATATATGTTCTAAATTAAAGGCTCTTAAGATTCCCATTGCTAAGCCTTTTCTGTTCTATCATGTTCTAAATAGCCTTCTGAGCCAGTTTAGTTAGCTGAAAGTTGCTTATAATGCTCAAAGAGATAAATGAGATTTAAATGACCTTATTGTTGTATGTGCCCAAGAGGGGTATAGGATGCGGCGAAATTGTGCAATTAGCTTTTCAACCACCACAAAACAAGGGGTTTTCTCATAACCATAAGTCTAAGTTTCACAAGGGCAATAAGTCACACCCAATTGGTAGAATAAAAATTTTGGAGGTCAGATTTCTAGTGGTCCTAAAGGAAATATAAAGAAAAATGATTAATGCAAGTTCTGCAAAAAGAAGGGTCATGACAGAAAGAGTGTATTAAGTTTAAGACTTGGTTGGAGAAGAGAGAGAGTTCCACATGTATCTCCTTGGCCTTAGTTTGTTTTGAGTCTTCTTTTGTGGATGTTCTTTTAAATTTATGGTGGTTAGAATCGGGAACCAGTATTCATATTGCGAATTCCTTGTAAGGGTTCACAAGCTAACGGAGGTCAAGTGAGAATGAAGTAAGCCTGAGTGTTGGGAATAGGAGTAGTGAAATTGTTTTTGGAGTTTGGTTTCTCTCTTGTTTTAGAGAACACAATTTTTGTACCAACAATTAGACGAAATTTAATTTCTATATCGAAACTTGATGCTTTTGGATTTTCCTTTAATTTTGGTAATGGAATTGTTGAATTGTTTTATGATTCTCGTTTTATTGGAAATGGCCTCTTATATGATAGTATATATAAATTGTCTTTGTGATTTTTTGGTGAAGTCTCATGTGTTGCCAATGTGTCAAAGAAAAGGTCTCGAATTCGTGAATCATCCTCCATGTTGTGGCATAAGCGTTTGGGTCACATTTTAAAGGATAAGATGGAGAGATTGGTTAAAGTTGAGATACTTCCCTCTCTCGACTTCTCGATTTTGACACTTGTGTGGATTGTATACGAGGAAAGTTGACTAAATCCACAAGGAAAGGTTCCACTAGGAGCAATTGTATTTTGGACTTGATAAATACTGATATTAGTGGACCTTTACCTTCCATCATATGTGAGAACAAATATTTTATAACTTTTATTGATGATTCTCGCGATATTGATATGTTTACTTGATTAATGATAAATCCCATGAACTTGAGAAATTCAAAATTTTCAAATGGAATTGAGAATCAATGTGGGAAAGGTATCAAAGTTGTAAGATCTGACCGTGGTGGTGAGTACTATGGGAAGGATGACGGTCTGGTCAAAACATGAGTGATTTTGCAAAGTTTTTACAATGGTTTGACATAGTGCCTCAATACACCATTTCAGGAACACTTGAGCACAATGGTGTTTCTGAAAGATGTAATCGAACTCTAAAAGACATGGTCATGAGCATAATGAGTAGGAAAAAATTGCCAGGATATCTATGGGGTGAAGCCTTGAAAACTGCTATGTATATTTTGAATAGAGTTCCGAGTAAAGCTGTTGCAAAGATAACTTTCGAGATGTGGACATGACATAAGCCAAGTTTGGCTCATTTCAAAGTTTGTGGATGTTTGGCTAAGGTGAGAATTTATAATCAATTTGAGAAGAAATTAGACCCAAAATCTACTCCTGGTTACTTTATTAGGTACCTGACAAATCAAAAGGATATAAGTTCTATTGTCCAAACCGTGGTACTAGAATTGTTGAGTCAATCACTGCTAAATTTCTGGAAAATTACTTTGGAGATAGTGGGAGTTCTATGTTAAAGGAATTTCTTGTTGAACTGAATCCAATTATTGTTCCATTTCATGTTATACAGGAAAGAGTTATATCTCGACCAACTGAAATTGTTAATGAAGAACCTGGGCACCAAGAGGAACTTCAGGTTCCTCCACCAACAACGATTGAGTCAGTTCCTAAGCTACAAGTTAGAAAATCGCAATGGGAAAGAAGGTATGCATTGCCTAGTGATTACATTACATATTTGTTTGAGAGGGATTTTAATATTGGGCATATTGTTGACTTGTTACTTATAGTCAAGCATTGACAAGTTCTGAGTCACATAAATGGATAAATGTTATTGAAGATGAAATAAATTATATGGAACATAATAAAGTTAAGGAACTTGTTGTACTTTCTACGGGTGCTAAAGCCATAGGTAACAAGTGGATCTTCAAAAACAAATTGGACTCAAAAGGGAACATTGAACAAAAGAAGGCGAGATTGGCTGTAAAAGAGTTTACTCAACGAGAGGACATTGACTATAATGAAACATTTTCACATGTTTTGTCCAAAGATTCTTTTTGAATTATCATGGCACATTATAATTTGGAACTTCATCAAATGGATGTTAAGAATGCTTTTCTGAATGGAGATCTTTTGGAAATGGTTTACATGAGACAACCTGAAGGTTTTGTTGTGAAGGGAAAAGAAAACTTGGTATTCAAGTTAAATAAATTCTTATATGGCTTCAAGCAGGCATCACGGCAGTGGTATTTGAAATTTGAAGAGGTTGTCACTTCTCTTAGTTTCGTTGAAAATGCAGTTGATCAATGTATTTATCTCAAAACCAGTGGAAGAAATTTCATTTATCTTGTCATATATATATTCATGACATTTTGCTTACTAACAGTGACTTGGGGTTACATCATGAGACAAAGAAGACGTTATTCTCTAATTTTGAGATGAAAGATCTTGGAGAAGCTATTTGTGCTAGCGTTGAAATGCATCGTGATAGAAATCCTGGGGTGATTGGATTTTCCAAAAAGGCTTATATACAACATGTTCTAGAAAGGTTCAATATGCTAGAATGTGCACCTGGTGATGTACCTATCATAAAAGGGGATAAATTTAACAAAGCTCAATGCCCAAGGAATGAGCTATAAAGAGAATCTATGAAGATGATACCATATGCTAGTGTTGTGAGGGGTTTTATGTATGCTCAAGTTTGCACTAGATCGGATATTGCTTATGTAGTCAGTGTTCTCAGTATGTTTCAGTCGAATCTTGGGCAAAGCATTGAAAAATGGCTAAGAAAGTTATGAAATATTTAAAGAAAATTGAAAGTTACATGCTTGCTTTCGAACGTTCAAATCACCTTGAGCTGGTAGGCTACTTAGATTCTAATTTTGCTGGATATCAAGATGATTTGAAATCAACCTCAGGTTATATCTTCATGTTAGCTGGTGATGCTGTCTCGTGGAAAAGTGTTAAGCAGACGCTGGTGGCATCTTCTACTATGCAAACTGAATTTGTGTCATGTTATGGAGCTACAATTCAAGCCTTTTGGTTAAGTAATTTTATTTCTAGGCTTAAAGTTAGTGACTCCATCTCGAGGCCAATCACTATTTATTGTGATACAATGTAGCAATGTTCTTATCAAGAAATGATAAAAGTTATAGTGGATCAAAACAGATTGACATCAAATATTTGGTGGTCGGAGACAGAGTTAAGGAATGCCAAGTGAAAATAGACCATATTAATAAAGAGGCGATGATTGCAGATTCTTAGACTAAGAGACTCGCTCCTAAAGTTTTTACGACACATTTTACTAATATGGGTACATATACAACTCATATGTTCTTGGTTAGTGGGAGTTATTTATGTAAGAGAATTATATTTTGACTTGATCCTTTCACGGGGTACGTATGCAACCCATATGTTCTTCGAGTACAGTCCCTACCAATAATAAAATATATTTTTCCCTATCCATAAATTATTTTGTGCATGTATTTGACTTATGTCTTTTATTATGATATTATTTTGATCTCGAGATATGACGATTAAAGGCATAAGATGAATCTCTTTTAGAGATACGTGACTTCATTTTGATTAGAAGCATTGTGAGGACCGATATGAATTAGCACAAATCTTTTATCATATTTGGTGCTAAGTTCATAATGCATACTACCACATTGGTTGGAGGATGGAGATTCATGTCGATAACGATGTAGGCATTTGTAGCTGTGGAGTGGTTTTACATCGTTTGATTGGTGTAACGACTTCCATGTTCGATGTTAACATTCTCGTTGGACCCGATCAATGTTATGTAAGGTTTTGTCATTGGAGCTATACTTGTGTGGTCACCTATGTAATCGAACCCAGAGGTTAAAAGTTTTGTTTTATAGCAATAAAATGTTTTGTCCAAGTGGAAGAATGTTAGAATAATTCTATTATGTGAGTTTTCATTTGATTGCGAATATTAAGGGTTAGATATATGGTTTGTAATGATACTATGATTAGGCCCGATATGTTAGTGATCACTTGGGCCGTTGTACACCTTACGAGCTATATTATTATAATCTGGTAATTTTAAGCATGAGGGTCGGAATTATGAAAACCCTAATTATGGTTAGAGTCCGTAATGGGACGACTTTATAATTTCCTATATAATGGCTAGATCCTCTCTCTTCTTCATATCGTTTTATTGGCTTGCCCCATTGACGACTGATTATTGTTGAGGAACAAGAAGGTGAGGATCTAACTAGTAATATTTATACATGACAATGTCTTCCGCATGTATGAATTTCGAACTACCAATTAATATATGTGGTTCTTATTCTTAACATGATTGTATTGTCATATTACAACATAATGATTTCTAACATTTAATATTTAACTAATATATGACGTGTTCAGTAGAGATTAAAATCGATTAAAACTGAAAAATTAGTCGTTATCGTTGACTTTTATTAGACGAGTGAAATCCAATAACGACTATATTTTCAATTTTAATTGGATTTTGAGTTATACTGAATACACCAATGATGAATTCAATTTTTTATTGTGGTGGGGAATTTGTTCCCCACGTAAAATATAAACATAGTCAACGCAATTATTTGAACAAAGCCCTCACGATCTTTTTCAATCGCCAACTAATTATTGACATCTCAACTAAAACACTTGAAATATTAATTTACTAAAAATTATTTAAAATTAAAATTCAAAATGTAGATATTTGTTTAGGGTGTTTTGTTTGAGTTTTAAATTGATGAAATTATATAATGTAATTGAAATAGGAAAATGGTATTTGTTCAATATGTATTACAACTTCGATGACAGATAGCATTTGTGCCTTTGTAGAGTTAGAAAAAAGGAAAATACATAGCATTTTTCATAATTGTGTCCATAATGGATACATGGAGACCCCTATTCCCAATAGAGGGTCTTCATGTGTCTATTATGGACACCATTATGTTATGAGTTATGAATCCATAGCATAATCCTAGAAAAAAACCATGTATCATCTATCAATGGACTGTACTTGTGCTATCCAACTATATATGTCATCTAGCACGTGTGTTTTATCCAATGTTTTAAAAATCGGACCGACCCGAATGGTTCAACCGAAAAAATCGGGAACTGAGATCAAAATCAGTTCGATTAGATTTATAAAACCTCTAATTAAAAATTCATCTCAAAACCTATTAAACCTGACCGATTTTTGGAAAACCTCATGACCTGTTCCTGGTTTAGCCGGTGCAATCTATGTAAGTTTAAAATTTTGAAAAAAAATTTAAATGTAATCTTTTATAAATGTATATTTTTCTATTTTTAAAAATCACTGGTTCGACATCGGTTCAACCTTTTGACACTTGACCATTTCTTTTTTTTTAGATCCATGACCGGATCGTTTTTTGAAACATTGATGTTATCTACACAACTTGCGTGATTCATTCAAATTAGTTGATAAGTGACCGTTACTTATCAATTATACAAAATGTGAGGTTAAAACTAAAGTTTGACCATTAAATTATAAGAACATTTCCAATAATTGAGTTATTTAGAGAATGTGTGGTTACTAATGGATATGATTTTACTTGTTAGCTCAACATAAAAGATTTTCTAGTCGAGGCATGCCTTCGGTCCGCCTTTCACATCATTGTCCCAAGAAATTGCTTATTCTAATTGAATTATGCAATGATGGACCCTTTTTGCGGTGTATCTCGCCCTGTTAAAATATTTTTGTCGTTCTTCCCTCCAAGGTTTAATCATATCAGCCATTGAGACATCCATTAGTCTCAAGAGTAATTCTGGTTGTTTAAGTTATTTAGAGAACAGATATGACGAGAGAGAGAAATCATATCTAACCGAGGTCAAGTTCTTATCTTATATAAATTAATTATTATCTATTTTCATATAAAAAAAAATTAAATTATGAACAGATTCTCAAACTCCAATATTCCTTGGAAACAAAATATTAAAGTATGCTAGTTACGAGTTCTCCTAAAAGTGTTAT